>VXBL01001206.1:1353892-1474195 GCA_013400195.1 Aramus guarauna
GCAAGGCCGGCGCAGCCTCCAGGCCAGCGGGGGCTCCGCCAGCCCCGCGCCCGCCGCAGCCACTGGCTGCAGCCCGGCCCTGAGCAGCGCCTGTGATTGGCGGAGCGCGGGAGCCCGCCGCGCCGGCATCCCCGCCGCGCCCCCTCCCGCGGCTGCTGCGGCAACCGCCGCCTCAGCCCGCAGACCCCATGGCCGCCGCCAAGCCCCGGTGGTGGGGGGCGGCCCGCCCGGAGACGGCAGCGGCACTGCCTCACCGCCCCCTCCTCACCTTCCCGGGCGCTGAGGGCGCTGGCTGCCGGCCTTTGGTGCGGGCTTGGCCGGCGCCACAGTAGGCTGCCACTGCGGGGCCGGGGTGGGGGAAAAGCCCTTGAGGAGAGTCGGGAACCCGGCGGGCCCAGAGCCCGGGGGACGAGTAGAAGAAGCATGAGGACAGGCAGCCGACCGGCCCCGCGTCCCTCCTGACACTCCGCACGCCCGGGGGAAGCGGGGCCCGGCCTGGGCTTTCAAGGGTCTTGGCAGAAGCCTTGAGGGGAAAGAGAGGAAGGGCCGGGGCTGCTTGAGGCCAAACCCGCCAGCCCTGTTTGGGATCCCGGGGCTGCGCAAACGATGCGGAATGAAACGTGTCCGGCTCACTCGGCCGTTCAGGTGGCAGCAGGGCTTTGACAGGAGGCTGTACGCGCACACTTGCATTTATGCTTTTCATTTGGGTAGCAGAAACTTAGAGCATACCAAATGGAATACTTTTCAGGTTTTAACAGCTCGCTCAGAAGCAGCAGGTTTTATTTTGTCATCTCCTTCAGCATTCAGTGTGTCAGCCAACTTTCCAAACTACGCTCAAGTGAAATACCGAATGGATTGGAAATTGTTTCTGGATCATTCCTTTTCCGGGGTATCGGGGATTTTTTTGTNGACGCAGGGTGCGTGCGAGGGGCGAGGCGGCGAGAGGGCGGTGGCGAGGGGGCGGCGGCCCCCAGCGCCCGGCGGGCCCCGGCTTCCCCCTGGCGGCGGCCGCGCCTCGCAGGGCCGGCACCATCCCATCCCTTCACCCCCGCCCGGCGATACCTGCCCGGGGTGCGGAACCGCNTGGCTGCCGGCCTTTGGTGCGGGCTTGGCCGGCGCCACAGTAGGCTGCCACTGCGGGGCCGGGGTGGGGGAAAAGCCCTTGAGGAGAGTCGGGAACCCGGCGGGCCCAGAGCCCGGGGGACGAGTAGAAGAAGCATGAGGACAGGCAGCCGACCGGCCCCGCGTCCCTCCTGACACTCCGCACGCCCGGGGGAAGCGGGGCCCGGCCTGGGCTTTCAAGGCTCTTGGCAGAAGGCTTGAGGGGAAAGAGAGGAAGGGCCGGGGCTGCTTGAGGCCAAACCCGCCAGCCCTGTTTGGGATCCCGGGGCTGCGCAAACGATGCGGAATGAAACGTGTCCGGCTCACTCGGCCGTTCAGGTGGCAGCAGGGCTTTGACAGGAGGCTGTACGCGCACACTTGCATTTATGCTTTTCATTTGGGTAGCAGAAACTTAGAGCATACCAAATGGAATACTTTTCAGGTTTTAACAGCTCGCTCAGAAGCAGCAGGTTTTATTTTGTCATCTCCTTCAGCATTCAGTGTGTCAGCCAACTTTCCAAACTACGCTCAAGTGAAATACCGAATGGATTGGAAATTGTTTCTGGATCATTCCTTTTCCGGGGTATCGGGGATTTTTTTGTTAAATTCACTAACCTTTCCCTCGGTCATTTTCTGCAACAGTTTAGCAAGTTTACAGCCAAGTCTCTGTTTCAGTCGTTTGCTGATAGACACGATGCTCTCAAAGCACCGTCTTTTTCTTCGGCTCTTTTGCATTTCTAGCTTGCTGCTCTTTGCCTCCAAAGCCCTCCCTGCTTCTGAGTGCCACTGTAAACCAAACCTGGATGCTATCTGTTGGCTGAGAAATTTTTATTTGTCAAGGATAATGACAGCTTTTCAGAAATTAAATATTTAACATACGATTTTAAAACTTACTTTAAAGTACTGCTAGTGAGCATCTCTGCAATTTCAAATCCGGCCACAGAAAAGTGCCAGGGGTTTCTCTACTGAGTGCGATCTGAGGCAGTTAGTATCTTTTCTGCCTTCTTCCAGTAAAATATTTGTAAATTCAGAATTCTTATATTTTCAGAGTTCAAAATTCCACTGAAGTTTCCGTTCAATGCTGACTCTGGATACTTGCTTTGGTCTTGTCACCTGTAAAGCTAGGGATAAAATATACAAAGGCTGGCCATAAAGTCAAGCCTTACTCTTTTGTCTCCCAGTGAGAGATAGTTTATCTATGATTTGGTACATGTGAAGAGAAAAGCACTTTACTGAGGTAAATAATTTCGGTTTGCACTTTTCTATACATTTCATAGTGAGTTGGAAATAAGGTGAAAAATGCAATCACGAGGAGTATGTCTAAAGTACAGCTCTCCTACTGACCTGTTCTCAGGTTACTCCAATACTGAAGTCATACGTCATTTTCCATTTAATCATCTTTCTTACAAATACCTCTGAAATTAGGTTGATTATAACACTCTGCAGGTAGCTTAGCCATCAAACTGCTATCTTCTCCACATTAAATCCCTTCTAATAGCCTTGTTTCTTTGTCACTGTTGCTATAAACATAACTATAGAACATACTGCCAGAACTGAATGCCACTTTTGTAGGGCTTAAAGCTTCAATGTGCTCTGCCAGCCACGTCCACTGTGAACTTTTTCTGACACAAACCTGCTTTAAGACTCAGAGAATATGGTGAAAAGGAGTACCTTTGTCTGAAATCCTAGTGTTGTTGGGCAGAGAAGGAAAATACAACAGTGATATACTATAAAGTAATCCCAAATTAACTGGGCTAATTTGGTTCTCATGCAACAGTTTCCCATTGTTTTTTTCTGCTGTACCTCTTGTTCTCCCTGAAATCAGAATTTGTTTTTGCCAATTTAGCACTGAATTTTTCAGCCAGTGCTTCTAATTCCATGTAAGTTGTTTCAAAATCAAGAGATGTATAAGTAAAGCATATTCGTCTGAAACTCCCATGTTCCTTGGGAGAAGGACGTGATAATTTATCTATCGAAAAAGTACTGTGTGTTAAAAGCTTTGAGCTAAACCAAATTATTCTTCCTAAACAAGAGTCATGTGGGACAGCATGATGTCAAAGGAGCTCCAAGAAGAGTGCATCTTAAGCAGGCATAATCACACCGATACTGTTCTTTGCCTGCAGGGGCTACAAAACTTACTCCATCCCACTTTCTGAGTTAATATAAAGGGAGATACAATACGATATGCTGTTTAACCTTGTTCACTTTCAGTGGTACTACCAGTGTATTTACTGATAGAAGCGTTTGCAAAATCATCTGAAGAATAATGGAGACTTCTGCCAGATCTTTCTGTAACAGCACATGGGCCTCTTGTCATCTGGACCTTTCTATGCACTGTGCTGCTCCTTACGTTAATTCTGCATAGTTTTTGTTCAACAATGGCATTTTGGAACAACTTCAGTTTACGAGAACACATGGAAGGACTCAGATGTGTTTAGTGCTACATCAGGATAGTGAATAGAAATTGCACATGACTGGCTTTTGGCTTTCCGTCTGTCTCTTAAAACTATTTGTCATTCTGATACTCCTCTGAATCTATCATTGTCATTGGCTCACACTGTATCCTGGTCAAAGGTTTTAAAACGTTTATTAAAAGGAATGCTTTTCACTAAAATAAATAACGTCTCACAAAAGTCATGCCACTGAGCCTACCAGATGGGGAGAACAGGCAAATTTGTGTAATATGCAGAGAAACTTCAAATATTACCATGAGCGATGTTTCTGCACTGCTTATTCCCGTGCAATTACACAGGTAGTTGGCAGTCAGATCATTAAGAGCGGAAACATCAAGCTGTTGGATTTCCTGCAGTGTGACACAAAACCTTGGCCAAGAAAGGCACGGTAAAAATAGGTTGATCGTTTACAAGCATCTAAAAGAAAATAAGAAAGTTGTTTAAAGAGTGATTTGATGACAGCAAGAAGGACAGAATCAGAAGCAGGGGAGCTATTCATACTGCTGATAATCGTAAGTGCCAAACTGGCGAGCAGCCAAGGTGCCTACTAGGCAGGGATCAAAGACACATATGGTGAGTCTCAAACAACAAATAAGCCATAGAATTCTGGCAAGCATTGCAGGAATAATATGCTCCAGCCCCAACAAAGAAGATGAGGGCTATAGAGAAAACAATGGGGCTACCAATAGTGGATGATACCTCAGGGAAAGCAAAGCTTTCATCATTTCAGTTTTATTGGAAAAAAATGCAGATAACTTCTCACATATGGTAGGTCTGGTTGATCTAAATTGATGGGAAGTGTAACACAATGTTGAAAAAGATTTTTTACAGTTGTGGCCGTAAATCAGTGTTCCATTAGCAGCGGCATTATTCAGAGACGGCATTCTTCAGAGAGTTAGTAATAGATTTACTTTGCCAAAGTAAGACTACACCCCAGGTGATAGACACCTGGCATTTGAAACAGACACAATCAAGAAGAAAGTCCAAGTTACGTCTTGCCAGATGTTGGATCCTGTTCTTTTCTGTTCTTTCACTAATTCAATCAGATGGCAGGGTTATTCTCATACTACTAGACAGTATTAAATAGCAAAAGAAGGAAATTCGGGGAGCTTAGACCTAGTTTCATAATCACAACAGTTACACACCTATAGAGAGAGTCATAAAAGAAAGGGAGGTACCATAAGCTATGTTATTTTAGATTTATAAAGGGCACTGCCTTTTACACTGGTAAGAATGGTACTCTGCAGCCCTCTGGGTGGTCTCCAAAGTGCCAGCGCTATCATACCTACATATAATTGTTATCAGGCATATCAAAGGCAACAGAGAATTGTAGCAGTAAGTGCTTATTTATGGATAACATTTTCCATTTGAGATATTTCCGTAACTGACAGAAATGCTGATGAACCAAATGTGTCCCTTGTCTGACTCCATCTTTTAGACTGCAAGTTCTTCATCTCATTGACCTGACCTACCACTCGGCATTATCAGGAGAAATAAGGAGCCAATTCCTGAATGGATTTTCAAGGTGCTATTGTAATATTTAAGAAAATATTTCCTTTCAAAAGAAAGTATTTTGCCTACCATTACACAGACTGCGTTTCCATCTCTGTTTTTCACATAAATGCAGTTAGTATCTCCCTCTCCTCTCCACCCAGTCTTTTCTGCCAATAAATACTGATGTGATTTCTTATATGGATTATAAGGTGCAATATGCAGTAACCTCTGATTTCCTTCCTCCCTTTATGTTACTAAGAGCTAACAAAACAGTATTGATTGTCAGTGGGGCCAGTTTTCTTGCTCTTCCAGCAAGCAACCCCTTTACGTCACTTAGTACAAACAGACACTATAAATCGTCCTTAGGATGATTAACAAGGAGATGCTGGGACAACTTTTATGCAATATCCATTTCTTCTCAAGTACAGAGCATTTATCAGAGTTTAGCCAAAGCAGCACAAAATAACCACCTGACAAGTGTACCTGCACTGCTTTCTGGGGATAATGCTTTCCAAACAGGAAAAAAAGATACAAAGACCTGCACCTTTTCTGTGTTCTCTTAGGAAGCAGATCTGATTTATTTTAAACATGTATTTTAGGATGAAATGAACCGTATGCTAATGTATGCATTTGTCTATAGAGAGCCTAGGGTAACTACTCAGATGTAGAGAGCTGCACTAACTACATTTACTTGAATGAGTCCCATGCCAGCTAACATTATTAAGTCCATTACATTGTCATTTTGTTCAACTCTATACCTGATTTCTACTTGTGCAGACAAGGAAAGTCTCAAACCAAGTATGGCTAGCAAAATTGCTGCTGGCTTCAGAGAAAAAGTCACCAAGGAAGCTAGAAGTGGACTGAAAGGGAAGGTACAAATTAATTGCAATCTACAAATATCAGTGCAGAAAATTTTTATCTGTTGAAGGTCGGGTGGCAATAGCTGAGGCAGGCAGATAAAGAGATAACTAGATAGTGTGCCCCTCCAGCAGGCTCTCAGAGCTGGATGCGGTTTCATCATTAAGGGGAGGGAAGAAGATGGAGTAGAACTGGAGTGTTTCTGGGAAGCTCAGAGAGTCCCAGAAAGTGTGCATTTAGGCAATGAAATCACAAGAAAACTGGAGATTGATTAGTTGCAAACTTGCTTGTTGGTGATTTTATTACAAACCCCAGGATTTCACATAGTAATGTCTAATATACTAATACCTAATATGCAATTTCTCTATTTCAAATTTTTCCAGCAAATGAAAATGAATTAAGCATTATCTAACAAAGCACAAATACATGTCTACTATATGAATCCAAAAGTTAGATTTCACTGTTCATTTTGGTTATATTCTTCTGATTACTAAGTGTACAAAAAATATTTCATGGGCATACCAGGAATAACTGAATATTTTTTTTAGGCATTTGCCATACAACTGTCCTTTAAAAATGACTTGGGGTACTCAACTGCTATGTCCCTGGCATTAAATTGTTCCAGAGCAATAATTTTTTAAATTCTAATATAGTGAACTGTCACTAGAATATTTCTGTTTCTTCTGTCACCAACATTACTCAACCTAGGACTGAAAATAAATGGTGTGGTATAAATTTGCCTAATTTGGCAACCAAACAGTAAAAAAGGCAGAGGTATTACTGAGCAGCAGTAAAAGCAAAGTTTATATTTGCACATAAAGGATATGCTTGCCAAGGTAGCCTGCTTGTGTTTAATACAGCAGTTTGATGTTTTTCAATTTACTTCATATCATTTTGCCTAAACAATACATAATTAAAATGCATATCCACAATAACTGAATACAGTTGTTAAATTATCAGCATAGCAAAAACTTTTGGACAATATACTACTAAATAATGAAAAATAAATTGAAATAGTGTGTAATGTGGAATAAAAACAAATATCACATGCACCATAATACAAAGTAATCTGAGATCATCAAGTAAATGTGTGCATCATTTATTTCCTCCCTCTCTGTTTATATTTAACTTCAGAGTCAGATTGCAGTTTTCAGCTGTGTCTTGTGATCTGAAATCCTCTTTGGTAGCATGCATAAGTTAGGACAAAGGATTGTGTTTTTTGGCTTCAATAGCAAAGGCTGAACCAAGCAAATGAATACTGTAACTCTAGAGGAAAGGCTGACATAGGAAATACTGGAATGGTATTGACATTCAGAGATTCGCTTTTCAGCAAAATGGCAGCAACACCGCAATAAAGTAAAACACTTGGAAAAAATCTAGGTTTTTTACATCTTCTTTCTCTATCTTCATCACTAATACAAGATGTAATCACATAAAAATTAACGTCTGCTACTTCATGTTACAGTTGCAATAATAAGCACTTTCTTGAGTCCACAGCATCTCAAACAAAAATATATCTCTAAGCTTCATCTGAGGGGGAAAAAAACCAACAATACCTTTAAATTAAAATATTGACGCCATATTGTGAAGCAGAACACATTATTACGTTTAGGGACCTACAGTGTTGCCTAATCAGTATTCTGGGAAAGAAAACAATGTTCTTCTTTTTCATAACAAGAATGTCATTTGCAGTATCAACCATTCCACGCTACTTTTAATAATTTCTTTCCCAATTTAAAACACAATTCACCTCCAAAGTAGATGTTTCTGTCTACCAGGAGAAGAAGAGGTTTGTTTAATTTAATTTTTAATGTCTATGTGTCAGCTCATAGAATTATGTGACAACACAAGAATTAGCAATTCTCTTAAGAAAATTAACAATTGTCTCATCTTTCTAATTGCAAAGAATGGCTTTGAAATGTGACAGCGTGATCTTAGTACACCAGGGTCCTGGTTTTGGCTGGAATGGAGTTAATTTTTTTCACAATAGGTCTTCCGGTGCTATTGTTTGGACTTGTGATGAAAACAGTGTTAATAACACACCCATGTTTTACCCATCTTTGACCAGTGTTAAAGCCTTCTGTGTTTCTCACCATGTCTTCCCAGCCAGTAGGCTGGGGGTGATCAAGAAGTCGGGAGGGGACACAGCAGGGACAGCTGACTGCAACTGGCCAAAGGGATATTCCACACCATGTGACATCATGCGCAGCAATAAAAGCTGGGGGAAAGAAGGAGGAAGGGGGGTGACATTCAGGGTTATGTCGTTTGTCTTCCCAAGTCACCGTTACACATGACGAAGCCCTGTTTTTCTGGAGATGACTGAACACCCGCCTGCTGATGGGAAGTAGTGAGGTAATTCCTTACTTTGCCTTGTTTGCGCACACAGCTTTGCTTTACCTAATTAACTGTCTTTATCTCAACCTCAGTTTTCACATTTTTACCCTTGTCATCCTCTCCCCCATCCCGCTGGGAGGGAGTGAGCTGTGTGGGGCTGAGCTGTCTACCAGGGTTAACCCACAACAAAGAGATACAAGAGTCTATCTGCATCAGACTGCAGAGAATTAAAATAGGTATGGGCAGCATTAGTCACACCTCTTACTTTAGGCGTTGCAGCATTTATGAATCTTTAAAGAGATTTAGGCTGCCTAAGCTGCATTTTTCTGCAGAGTCAGTGGAGAGAGCTAGGTGTCCGCATCACCTTCAGGGAGTTATTTGGAGCAGCTTAGCTACAGACTTGCTTCTCCACTGCGATGAAGGAAGCGTAGGTGTCTCTTCCAGGCAGTGCAGTATGTCCACATGCTGAACAGGTAGCCCCTGAAGTTTGGCCAGGAGGAAACATCAAGCACAGAGGAATAGCCATGAAGTTTCTGGCTCAGAGTTTGTGAAGCCTTCAGAGTATTGAACCCACACTTCCCATTTCCTAGGAGAGAATCCTAAGTGCCAAACCAAATGTTGACACTGGATCACTGTACAGCCAGGAATTTGAGTAATAAGGAATTAAAAACAATGCATAGAGTATTTCTTTAAGTTCTATAGTAATACATTAGTGGTACAGTTATGACTTTTCTTTGACCTTTAAGCACTGCTGGTCCTAGTGCAGAGAGATGCTTAAAGATCTATAGTTTCCCTTGAGGACAACAGGTAAAGACTTTTGGACTTAAAACTATTCTGTATTATTTTTGTAAAAAGTTTTTTTCCCTCTCCCGCACATACAGAACTTCCATTAAAATTTTTGAGGTGTTTCATACCATGTTAAGGAACATAATTTGACCCAATGCCTCAATTATTATAAGTCAGGTTTGTAATTCAGAGTTCAAGGAGAGAGCTCACAAAGAGGTGAGGTACCGTACTGTTAATGAAAGTAGTTTGAGTTCTTACACTCCTCTTTCAGTGGGCCTTTCGAGGAACAGGAGAGAAGGGGGACAGGTCACCATGGGGCACCAGAAGACCCAACACAAACAGGAGAGGCAGCTCTGGTGCATGACAGCCAGGAAGAGAAGCTTTAACTTTCTTTTGCAATTGGTCCCAGAGAGACTTCGGCTCTTCCAGCCTCATTAACATCCATTTCCTGCTCCTTGTAGTAGTGTTGTCACCGCACATGTTCATGAGACAATGAACTTGTGTTCCCATTGTAAACACAGTGGTGTTTACCCGTGGTACATCTGTGCCTGAAGTAGTGACCACTATATTTAAGTTGCCAAAGTTCTTCCATTGCAGAAGTATGTCCAACTGTTTCTAAAAGCACGGACATCTCCATGTCTTGTAGCAAGAATTCAGAATTTAGCAGTAGGATAGCCTGAAGTCAGGAACATGCCCTCTGTTGTCCCAGTGAATATCGATTTAATTTCTAAAATGTTGAGAAATATAGTTTTCTAGCTATGTTTTGCTACTTTATGTTTGCCAGGGGCTAACAGCTAAGCAGTTTATTATTCCAGTTGCTCTGAGCAGATTTTGCTCTTGCATGTTGCTCCAGCATGGGAAACAACACGGAACCTACATCTGGAGCCCACACAACTCAATTCCTGCCGCTGCTCCACAACAAACACTTGCAAAGAGCAAAACTTAGTGAGACACTAAAGAAGAGGTTTGGAATGAAAATAAAACTTCATCCTTTAGGGCTTCAGACAATCTCTAAGTATTAGGGCTTAGGATGAGACCTCCTTAATAGAGAAATAATCCAACATCTGCCTACTGTAAGGGTTTTTTGCACCTTTGCGTAAAACATCTGGTCCTGGCTACCATCACAGACAGGATGCTGCGCTCCATAAATTACACATCTGATTCATATGTTTTTCATAGTACAGATAGAAAGTTCACAGAATGCTAATTCACAGAATACTAGTTCTAAAGGAATTTGGTTGTACCTATGCACTATTTTGTTTCTACTCAAACAATGATTTCCAGCAAGAGATCGTTCTGCCTGCACATACAAGATGCTAATTATGAACATACAAACATATAGAGATACTTGCATGCTTGTCTTGTGTTTGACTGCATCCAAATGTAAAATACAACGATTCCTATCCCAATTTATCAAAGTGACAAAAGAGAGCAGAAATGTCAGAATGAAAAGGTAATCAGAAAATAATAAACTTTTAAAAGCCTTTTATTGACAAAAATGATACAAAATAGCCATTCCTGCTTCTTTTAGACAGAAACAGCTAGGAAAATGCTGTAGGCAGAGTATAGGATCTCTTGCTGTTCTGTGTTTATCTGTGTCGTGACTGGATTTTATGAATTAGCATATTAACTATGAAGAAGCAGATGCATTGCTGAAAACATTTTAAGAAAACCAAGAAATAATCTTTGTTTGTCATGGTTAGATATCAGAGCAAGTCATTGTCATGGCATTTAAACAGTGATACAGTACACAGGGAATGAGATGAGCCCTTCTTAAATGGAAGGGAGATCAAAGTCAGGATCTCGGAGCAGAGGAATAGGTGGAGTCTCCAAAGTTGGAGGTAAAATTCTAACCAGAAGGAATAAAATTTTAACACTGATGAAGGCTCCATCCAGAAAAGAGTTGCATGGAAAAGGCAAGAACAGTTGAAGTGTCTTTTCTGCTGGAAAATGTGAAACATTCAGCTAAATTAAGGAGCAGATTCACTGCATGATGAATAATTCACCACCCTTATTCATATTAATCCTCTAGTCTGCCCAGGCAGATTTGGGATCTTTCTGTAGAAGCATAAATGATCTGTTAAGGGTAGTAATTATTGCATTATATTCAAAATGTGGTTTATCCGGAATGTATTTTTGTGAATTTATTCTGCCGCTGGTTCTGTATACAGACAGGGAATACAAGAATTCATTAAAGCATGAAAGTAATATGAAATTTTTGCTGCCAATGGATCTTACCAGGCTTTATGAAAACACCAATGATTAGTGCTTTGAGAAGCACAAATCAAAGTGAGAGTGAATGAAGTCAACAGTCAATAAGATGCACATTCAGGATTAGCTGGACGTCATTAAAATAAGTGGCATATTATTCTACATGTTATGTAAGCAATTCCAATAAAACAATAGAGGCCTAGAAAAGAAGGTGTTTGAGAGGTATCTTTATGAAAAAAAATAGTATCTTGCTTAAACAGATTGTGCAGCTAGTTTGAGAGAAAAAGGGGAGGGGCGTATAATTGAAAACATATTTCCTGAGGAATGATGTCTGAAAACAGTGATTCAGCTTTTAAAAACAAACTACAAATTATATTCCCATACCATTAAGAAAGCAAATGATTCCTTTGATTCTTAACACATGTCATCATGACAAATCAGAAAAGTATGACTTTTTAACCAAGGTTAAAATTGAGTATGTCACATTTTTCCCTTGTAGCATAAAAACAAGGGTGAATTTCATGGCAGGCGGAACATTTCAAACTGATAAAAATATTCTTATTTCAGTACACATTTAGGCAATTCTTAACTAGTAGGGATTATTATCTTTGCGTAAGATATCATGGAAGCTAAGAGCTTAGAAGAATTCTAAGCTCTAGTGTCCATATATATGAAAAGGTAGCGATAAAAGAGAGGTTAAAAAATATTACAAGTATTTACCCAGTTGACATTAGGTGGAATTTAACGGTTTTACTTAGAAGCAGATTTTATTATTGGTCACTATCTGATTTATTATAATAATCAATGGATTGCAGATCCTGAGACAGGTTACTTAATACCTAGACCTTAGACCTGATGTAGTTGTATCTTAATATGTACATAATGAGGTATCTTAATACATATCTCTGATGTAAACAAAACACATCGTGTGCACCAATATGCAGTGTTATGTTTTTAATATGAATATTAATCAGGTCATAAGCTTAAAGGAAGACTTAACTGCTCACTTTTATAGTGCTATAACTAAGCGCTTCCATCTCTACTACTACAAAAGATAAGGCCATATACAATAACTGAAAAGACAGTAAGCATGACAACTCGAACAACACTTACTCAGCTGTGATTCCACCATAGGTAGCGTGTGACCTAGCAACAGCAAAATAGGAGGGTGAGGGATTACATCAGAAGACAATAAAGCTGATGGATATGTGGCTATGATGAAATCAACTTTCTCTTAAAAAGGCTGTCCAGCAGCAGCTATATAATGAATATCTGAACAGCAAGGACAACTGACTTCATACAAGATGTGACCCAAGGTTTTGATAGCACTTTGTCTTTTCTGCTGTGGGATGAGTAAGCAGAGCATCCTGCTCCTGGTGTCACTCTGCGGAAGGAAGAGAGCTGGCTAGCAGCTGGTCATTGGCCGGGCTCCCATTCCTAGCCATGACTGGTGCACCGGTCTGGACAGGGATTTACCATCAAAGTCTGTCGTCCTGACTTGTGCTGCCAAAACACTATTGCAATGCAGAAGGAGTTGTCTTGGCCTCAGAAGCAGAACTAGGATTTGCCCCAAGGCAGAAAAAGCGCTTGATTTTCCTCATACAATGAGAAATCCTGAAATCCCATGTAATGACAGAGTATTTGGCCTTTGTGCAGGTGCTGCATGTAGGGTCTGGAGAAAGACAAGCTGCCAGATGTTCATTTTTGCTCTTAACTTGGCCTACCCCAACATGTCCTCACTGATATATTCGTAATAGATGCAAAGTTCACCTTTCTCGGAAGCCCCCTGCACTGTCAACCATATTTCCTCACTTTCCAGTGCCTTAAGAGCAGTCATAGCATTTAATACAGGAACTTCCTACATGAAACTTCTGCTGCTGCAAAAGGCTGAAATATATCTTACCATGATATTAGTGAAATGCTCCATAGCTACCCTGGGATTTCATACTGCTGCCTGTGACAGCAGGGTTTGAATGCTTTCTACATAGAATCAGTGACAACAGCAATGTCCCTGCTTTGGAAAAAAATAAACTCCCTTTGCACTGGAGTTTGATCTTGAGATGCAAGATTTTGTCTGTTAATTTTTGTTTATAAGGATATATTCTCAGATACTAATAGTAGAAGCACTGCTGTGGCTGTGATGGTCTAAGGATATCCACAAGGAGTTTGTAGGCAGATGCAATATCTTTAGTGGGATTAATCAGTATATTTGGAAAAAAAAACAGATAATCCCTTGGGCACATTAATCCTTCCTAAGTGCATCAATCTTTTGCTACAGGGACAAGGAAGTTGACAAGTTGAGAGATTTGGTGTTTTTATGAGAGAAGGACAAGTCAGGGTTATGAATATCATTCTGCAGCAATAGGCTTCTTCAAAGAAGGATTTTCGTAGTGGAATGAGAAGTTTAATGTTAGAAAAAAGAAAAAAAAAATCTGTTTTGTCTAGTCTTACCAGATTATCTGGTAAAACAAACACAAACCTTGGTTCCTCTGGAATATGATCCTGTAGATTTCCATGTGTTCCTGTTAATTTAATGCCTTGTATGTACTTTTACAGCTGGATTCATGAGCCGAAGCTGTTAAATTTAATTTCTAGCAAGCTAAATAGCTTATGGTCTAGTTTTATTATTCATATTTCTGAACCTTAAGCAATAAGACATTGCCTGTAGGGATGTGTTAAACCAACACATGACTAATCCGCCCCACGAGAGCATGAGTAAAGGAAGGGCCATATATCCACAGCTGATCCCCAATGACTTTTTCTCATTATTCCTGCAGACAAAATAGTATCAATTTAAAATTAGTGCAAGAGAGAGAGAATAAAGCTTGGTGACTAACCTGATGAACTGTTTAAAAAATTTAATAAAGCAAAACAAGACTGAAAGATAAAGGGAGCGGGAAGGAGTCTTCCTGGTATCATTCTTCACCTTTGTCAGACTCACCTGCTATGAAAGGAGATAAAGGACATTTCCCATGGAGACGTAAACTTTTTAGACCCTGATCCACAAGTCACACAATGTGGAAACCAGTCTGAAGTGGACCTTGCTTTCCGATTGGAATCTATTTTAAATGATTCTGGAATTTTGCACACACATACTGCTTTGGATACCTATATTAATCTTAAGGATAAAGTATATCTTCTCAAATATAGCACCAATGTTCCTTTAAAGCAAGCATTCTTTTTCCATATTTAAACTCTACTTATGTATTTCTCAGCAAAATACCACTTACGCATCTTTTCCTTGTGAAAAATGACAGCCAAGCTGCACTTTTGTTATTTGATGTATGATTTACGCTCCAAATTACAACTGCTTTCAATTAGACCCATTATTTTTAGGCGAAAGCCTCCGTATGGATGAAACCTCCCTCACATCAGATGAGCACTTCAGAGACTCCCCGCGCAAGTTTGAGGGAGCTCAGCACATTTGGCAGGCGTCGCTCCAGAGGGGCTCAGGCCTGTAATAACCCCGGTGTGGCAGATCAGAAACAAAGTGCAATGGGAAAGCAATACCAAGGATGGTTGCTTAGCACATGTCTGCAATATATTTCTTTTTATCAAGGTGCAGCCAGTTGTGCAATATTGTAAACTGGCCTCTTACTGTGAAGCAAAAGCGACAAACCTGAAAACAGCAAACCACCGTAACATGTGAATGTATAAAATTGATACCGAGTCTGAAAAGTGTATGTTTAATGTTAGCATAATGAAATGCAACTGTATGACTGTGCTGCTTAAGGACTCTGTTTTGTGAGGTGCTGAGCACACTTAAGACACATAATATTTTAAAATGAGGAGCTGTACAAGGCAAAAAGATGGGCATTTGATTATGTCATCAGGTCTGATTACCCAAAATAACAGTGCTTGAGTGAACACCCTGATCTCCTATACACCAACTTCGTATGAAAGCTATTGAAACATAAAAGGCCCAAGTCCATAGGTCCCTCAACACCTCCGGTGTCTGAGCAGATTCAGTGTTATTACCATTTTGTTCTATAGAACAATGCTATGTTACACTAAAAAAGCATTGCCTACAGTGTTTAATGTAAATTTATAAATCTAAATAAACTTAGCAGTTCCTACATAGAAAGAATACCTATTGATCCCAGTTGGATTTTATAAGCATATGACTTGGAGGATGATGTTTAATGCATATTAATAATGTATCTTAAACTGGAAGAAAAAGTTTCTTTTTCTGTGTGTGAAAATGTGCTAGATTAGGATTTCCAAGAATATGGTTTTTACTGAGAAAATCTGCAGGTGCACACGCACTCACACACATACACATGGTGAGGTGCACCTTTTATTGTTAACACTGAGACATGAACTTGCACAGCATTCACATGTATTTCTACCAGAATTTAAATATTGACACATCTACATCTATTAAATCTAAACTACACACAGAGCACTTGTTTACTCATGAAAGCAGCACCAGACATAACCAGTGAACCATCCTTTATAAATATTTGCAAAGAACAGCTTCCCTTATGGCTTCTTCACAATTAGTTCATCTGGGCAGTGACTCCGGTTCATAAACAGGGATGCCTGACATCTTTAAGCACTGTAGTTAACGAGACGTTTGTATGAGGCTAACAGATATGACATAAGAGATGATACATGTTTTGTATGGGATTGGCAGACATACAGACCGTGACCTGTGCCTTTCTAGAAGGGCTGTGCATCTGCTCTAAGTGCCTAACAAGTACTGGTGGTTTAAGGTTAACATGAAGATAAGCAGCTCCAGGCTCTCTGAATTTTAAGCTCTGTCCCATGCTCTGTCACAACAGCTTCTGGTTTTATTTTCTAATGAGCAAAACAGAAAGGAAAGAAAGAACATCCGTATGTATCATGCCATCTTATTTATTCAGCTATATATTTTGCATAATGCAGCAATTTGAAACAGCTTTTCTGTCTTGATTTCATGTCTTCCATGTGGCAATGGGGAGTGTCGAAATCTATAAGCTCATAATGATTCAATCTTCTCATTCTGAGAATCATTCCCAGTGTTTTTGTTTACCCAAAATTAACAATGTTGTTCTTTTGCAGTGATATATTCTGAGCTTGAAGACTCCCATATTGCTACAGTGAGAACTGATTTTGTTGGCTCCCAGCAGTGTCACAAGAAACAAAATTAAGTTTTCCAAATATAAAAAGATAAATCATAAAAATATTAAGGCTATATTTTTATATTTTTTCCTCCACTATTTGTATTTTGAAGGGGTATTTTATTTTTACTATTTTCACAACAAGGCACATCTAAATTACTGAATTTATCCATAACTTCAAAAGCCTGTATTTGAATTACAGCATATACGCAGCAGCAGGCAGTTCAGAAAACTGGCCTTTTTAAACATTTCAGAATGGCTGGAAATATCATCTGCCAAAAGCACATGGAACACCTCTTAAACAGACGCAGAACAGTATGCTACAAAGGACACTGAATTCAAGTGCCCTTTAAAACAGTTATCCAGCTTTAAACACAAGCTGAAGTGAAAGCCAAAAGACATTCATGAGACTGAAACACAACAGCTTGGACTTCCTCAGACCGTGTGCTGAAGAAAAAGCTGGATTGTAAAAAGTCATGAGCTGAGCTTCCATTGACCTTTGCTCTGCCTTCTTAACTCTGAAGAGCGCAGTGCTTCACGACTGTAGATAACCATAATCATGCTTGAAGAAGAGATATTCCAGATTCGGGATACCTGCTAATGTGCATATAGGGAGCAGAGGGGGGGAAAATCAAATCCTCCAAGGTAGCATATTTCTACTGGGTAATTAACCACACCAAAGTGGTTTAGGAATAACATTTATTTCTGATAATAGAATTTAAAATTCATTTTTTTCAAACTCATTACTAGTTGCTTTATTCAGTGGGTGTTCTCCTGGGTTGGTTTCACTGAAAAATTACAGGAGGCTTAGAGATGGAAAACGATCCTTGGTTTGGCAGTCCAGGCTCTTTACTGCGGCTTGAGAGCAGAGTCTTGTTTTTCCAGAGCTCGTTTTGGAAGGAAAAGGAATAGCATGCTCCATTTCTAACCCCTTCTCCTTTTCCTTCCTTCTTTCCCCTGTTCCAGTCACCAGTTGCAAGAAACTTGGGTGTGGCCTACCCCAGCTATACCCACTGTTGAATGATTTTATTTCCTACTGGCTCTCACCAGCAAGACCAGAAACAAACCTGTTGTGATGATCTCAAGTGAACTACCTAAGCAACGTCTTGAACTGTCTTCTGCCGCAACTGAAGATTTGCAGAAAACCAAGAAAAAAGTATCAAATCCTCATTTTTTTCTAGCTTTATTGTTGATACCACCTCACCAGTTGCAAGGTGAAGCCTCATATACCCATATGAATGTGTGTCGTCTATTTGAAAGAGAAAGACTTCAACTTGAATGCATCCAACTTACTACTATTTTATTTTCTTTTTAAACACCTGTCTTTCACTGCTCAGGGAGTTAAGAGCTGGACCTAACTTCTTCCCATAACAATCAATTTCCAGCTGTTGAGATTTGCACTGTGCCCACACCGGTGAATCTCTGCAAAGTGAGAAAGGTGTGGGAACAGGAGGCCACCTTTTCTGTTGAAGGAAGGCAGCAGTAAGGGGAGCTGGTAAAATTAAGTCAGGAGAGAAGAACTTTCTCACCTTCAGCAAGTAAGAAATACAAGTCAGAGAATAAGGGAACCAAATGTTTCTCATAAGGAGAGGGTGACAGAAGGTTTCTGTCTTTCCCAGAGGTACAAAGTGAAGGTTGGAGAGCAGGTCAGAGAGCTGGGAATGGGTGACTAGTATTTCAGAAGACCTAGGAAGCAAGAATACCACTGGAGCAATCGTGAGCCACAAATATGATCGTTACATTTATTTTTCAAGGACACAGAAGAAGTGCTGTGAGATACTTCACAGAATACACTAAAGAGAAAATACAAAGAACGAATTGTTACTGGGAGAGAGGGAGAGATGTTTTCTCTGTGTGGGACGAGTGCCTAAGTAGAGTTCAGACCTGTGAATTCGCATCCCTTTTGAGTAGTTCTGTTGAAATTAATGACCCAGTGACCTCATTCCAGATCCAGGGAGCCACAGACTCCAGTGGGCTTTCAGTTACCACCTGAGTGTGGGTTTGCAGGGGAAAAGGGAGCGTTGTCAAGGTTGGGATCAGGTCCTGAGATGTTAAGATTTTGAATTGTGGAAAGATACAAAGGCGGTCTTCCTCAGAAATAATCCATTTGTGATAGGCATCTCACGTCAGAACATCAGTGAAATTGACTTTGATCCCCAACTAAGCAGGGGGAGAAGTTGTCAACACACACCAGTCAAGACTTACAAGTATATTTTCGAGTTTTCCAAACACAGGAACTTACATGAAACTATCCTGACCTTTTTCTAGGGGTGGAGGAAGGTAAGTAGAGGGGGTTTTGGGTGGGTTTTGTTTTGTTTTAAAATTGTTACAAAGAAGGCAGATCTTTAAAATGTTGATGGAATCCAGAGGGTTGACTATGTATTTTCAGTAAAATACTGTGAAGATAAGATGGGGATATTCCTTTTTCTGTCCTTCCCCAGTGAATCCCCTTGAATTATGTCACTATACTTGTGAAAGGTTTTCTTCAAGGTTAGAGAGGGAGGATCCAAAGCAACTGTAGGTGAGGGGAAACTCAGTACTCAAAGGGAATGATAACAGTGCCTGCTTTTAACATTCCTCAGCATCCTCTCCTTCCTTGAACTGAGGCCCCCAGTACTTACAGCAAAGTTGTTCTCTTCCTGTAAGCTAAGTCTAAGTGTTTGATTGCTTCACCATATTGAAGGCAAAATACATACTTGGAAGAAAGCACAGTTCATATTTTAAGGTATTTCATCACTCAAGGCCACAGCTGTCCAATACCAAACAAGCAATCAAGAGCCTAAGGACTGTCAACAAAGGACAGTTCTTTACATCACAGAATCAGACACATTTGCACTCAATTAACACTTTGCTTAAAAATAGACAAAGATAAGCCCTAAAGAGTGTGGTGCCCCACAACCCCATCAGTATATATACAATAGCAATGCATAGCAGTGGTTATCATCATGCCTTACCACTCCATTTGCTATAACAACAAAAACATCCACTATCAATTCCTTATCGTGTTTTGGATATATTTAGATATATTATCGTGAAGCTGTCTCCCTGATATGGTCAAAGGGATGATAATCTAGTTTGGTTAAAAGTGAAATTTATATAATCTTATTCTCTTTTACTTAAATTCCTTACTTAGTGCTGATTAAACATAGACCTCTGTCATGTATGGGTGGCGAGGATGACTTTATGTCATTTTTAGTGTTCTCAAGGTTCAGCAGAAACTACTTTGACTGTGGTAGAAATTAGCTCTGCTTCAAAATTGCACAAATCTCTGCATAGACCCAAAGTTACAGGGATCAGCGGAGAGCAGGAATGCTCTGGACTATCACCTCTTCAGGGAAAGCCCCCTTCTTTTTAATGGCTAAAAGTCAGTTGGTACACAGCTTTTCAGTCCTTTTCCATCACCATGACATGGGGATTCATGCATGCGGGAGAATTTAAATCTGCATATATCAGCTAGTCCAACAGCTGTTTTGCAGCACCTGAGTAGTGCAAAGCAGAGAGAATTAGGCTGAGAAGAAAACTCATGTTATAGCAGGTCACAACTCAGTAAAGCATTCAGCCTCACCTCAAACATTTCCATCTGCAAAGCTGTATCTGGAGAAGGCATACAGCATTTACAGAGCACTCAACAAAGGAGTAAACTCTTTGTCATTTTCCATACCAGCTTTCTAGTGAAGGAAAACACTTGTAGAACAACAGTAATAACTTTCCTTTTACAGAAGTATAGTTCACTAGAGATGGTTCCCACATGGAGAAGAAATACCTCAGATTTTTTTTTAGCATTTACTTGGCACTTGGGACCTATTTATTACTTCATATACTTGGATGTAATGGCAGTTAACACACAGTTATTATGGGGAAGTGATGTAGGATTCTAAAAGATACAAATTGCAGTACATATTAAACTTTAATTTGCTGCCAGTCTCAAGTCCTTCAGCTTTTTTAGGACTGCAGGGCCCCTCCAGAAGAAGCATGGTGGACATGAGCTATATTAGCTCTCAGTGAAACCCAGTGCTGCAAGCCAGCTCACTGAGAGGATACGATTAGTATGTTCCTTCTCTCTGCACTTCCCTGATGCTATGGAGATGGGCCTAAATAATTGCAGTTTTTGCAGAAGCCCAAGTGTACAACACCCGGCTTCCACGGGCACCTTACTGTTAGGTGGTTTACAACACTTGCATTTGTTGCAATAAGTTCTCAAAATCCTTATACTGTAGGAAAATATCAAAATTAATTATAAGATTCAGCGCACGATTAAGACACCTGAATCTGTGTGTTTCCATGCAATCGTCTCCACGTGTGCCAGACACATGAGCTCTGGCAGCTGCCAGTGAAGATTTAGCCAATGCAGTCCACGGAGCTGGAAAAGCCGTTCCCAGCTCCAGGCACAAAGTAAATTAAATCACTCTCTAGACTGTGCTGATTAGATAACTGCTATCACAGGAGCTTAAACACCCTTATTGGGATACAGTTGCCTAAGCTTAACATGCCTACTTACAAAAACCCAGTGCCATTTGAGATGCCATCGTCCCCTAGCTGCCAGTCTGGAGGAGTACAGGTCTCCTGCAGACCCTGTGACATCTGTCAGACCTGCTGTAGATATCTTGGACACCCCAGAGCACCTCAGATTAAAATGCTGTCAGTGGGGGATTGTCTTCAGCTTCATCCTTTTTAAGGTTTAAGATGCTTAATTACAGATTGAAGAGATAATTCTCTCTGATGGTGTTTCACAATTTGGAAACCAGGGGCAATTTTTTTTCTTTCAAGAAAACCAAAACAACCAAGTACCTTCTGTTTAGCCAGTAGTCCTGTGGTAGTGGTCCAGATCCTGCCTGAGCAGAGCTCAGCCCTTGTATTTAACTGCAGAAGTTCCCCAGCCATCACTGTAGTTTTTCCTGGGGTAACACCAGCCAGCAGGCCATGGAGTTAGTGACCATCTTCATCACAGCCACTGACTAGAAAACATTTAACCAGGCAATGAAAAACTTTAATTAACCGGAAGAAGCTGACAGCTCCTATTCCCTGAAGGCTCTCAAGTCTGGTAGTTTAGACCCTTTCAGCCAAAGGATGGAACTGAAACCACATTTCTCATCGGCGCTAGGTGCACTTTATCTTCTGGAATTCAAAATGAAATCTCTGCTCTCTCTAAGCATTAAGACTGAATCGCCTGTGGATATGCTGAGAAATAAAATTTGTGATACATGAGCAACTTTGAAATCATAAGCTTAAATACATAGGAATTTTATATAGTGCAGTTAGCTGAGTAAGGAGTTAGAAAGTCTGTGCTTTAAAGTTAGGCTTCTAAAGAGGCATTTAGTTATATAAATTCTGCTTTAATCTCAGTTATCCCAGCTCTTAAGTAACTAAATAATTTGGCAAGAAGGTCGTTGTCTGGTTATAGTAAAAAGTTGATTTAAAATGTTCAAAGTTTTAAAAATCTTTTAACATCATGTTAGAACTGAATTATCACACACATTATATATAAATCTGTTGTGCATTAATATTTTATTTTTCTATCTTGTACCTTAAATCATCATACTGCATAATGAAAAAGATACATCAAACACAAAAGCAAGCACATTTTTCAGCAGCCTACTAAAACTTAAAGTAACTGTTAGCTTTTGCTTCTAGAGCCTAAATAAATTAATGTATCTTTTATCACACCGTAAAAGGATGAATTTTTATGTCTGCTACATGCATTATTTAATACTGAAGTATAAAGCTACAAGGAAATATCAGTGAGAGCTTGTTGGGATGAAGTCAACTCATCACTGCAAAAATAAATATAGATTGCAAATACAAAGGAATCTGGAAAATAACTATGACTATTTTTAGATAATGGCATCCTTCCGCTCCTTGAGTGATGATATAATAACCTTCAAGTTGGAAGCATATGAGAAACTTTCACTTAGTCTTTTGCAGCAAGTATAATCTCAGGAGAGAACAATATATGGAAACACGGATCTGAATTTTTTCTTCTGTCTTTCAATATTACCTACTGGAAAATGCTATAATGATTTCTTTTTCCCTATGATTCCCTTTTTCTTGTCTCTCACTTTAAAATATTTATAGTTTTTTAGAAAGATGACAGAAATCAGGACTGCACTGGCAGTCTAATAGTTATAAAGCACATGCAACCCATAGTTGTATTTGTGTTCACGAATACATTTATGCTACTGAAGGGATTCTCTGTTCAGACAGTACACATATTAAGTACATTATTTAAATTTTACATATTTACACTAGAAACATTCTGTGCTCAAGTGAAAAACAAGGATACCGCTTACAGTCTGAACTGTATTGTACTCAAAGTCAAATGACGAACATTATCTTTCAGAAAGAGGGGGGAAAAAAAGGGCTGTTAGTGCCCTTAGGCAAGAATGGATTAATTTTTATCTTAATCCAGTTTACAGAAAAGCATTTCCTCCACTTTGATGTGGTATATGCTAAGTGAAAACATCATACTCCACCCATCAGAATCATGCAAGTGGTCATTCTTTCTTTTGCACTGATGTTACAATAGGAGATAGCCTGCATGGCTGGAAGGTATCCATGATATTAAACAGTTCATGGGGCTGTGAAGTGCTGAGAGCAATCATGCAGAGCAACAGGCCACAGGAATGCAAATCATCCACAAAGCCAAAAGTGGAGCTAGCAGGTGGCCTCTCCTATTCATCTGATGTCAACACACTGTTCAGATCAAGCCCTTTTAACATCTGGGTAGGCCCACTATTGCTTTTAATTAAATATAATACAGCCATTCAATGTTCTCTCATACAAGAAAACCACACAGTAAAAAGCATATCTTCTGCACACTGAGGGTCACTATAGTTATATAAATAAATAGTACCGTTTAACTTAGATTGTAAGGTAGTTTAAATTTCATATACTTTCCACATACCATTCAGTGTTCTAGGGTTTGAGCTTTTTTGACATTTCAGCGACTGACCATATTTCCATGGAAAATGTTCTTGCTCCTTCAGAGGACTTAGAAGGGGAAAAAAGCCTTATAATTAACTTTTTCTACCTTTGAAACATTTCCACTGTAAAAGGTTTTGAACAGAAACATTTGTTCTCAAAATTAGTTTACAGACAGAATTTAACTGTGTTAACGTATAAGCCATGGAAACTGTCATAATATCTAATTAAATTATTACTGACGTTCCAATCAGTAGCAAAAAAACATCTGTAACTGTAATTCTACTACAGAGAAAGTATAATTAAATCTATTCAGTAATGGGTAACAAGCTATTGCAAAAGTATACTGCAATGTTTTAGAAAGCTGGAATGCTTCAAATATCTTTTTCAAGTATAATAAACCTTTTTTTAAGTGGGAACATGAATATACGCATCCTTCTGAAGACCCTTTATTAGGATTTAATTTCAATGCATTTATGATTACATTAGTTCTTCTGTTGGAAACAGACTGGAAAAAATAACCGCCATCATTCAGAGCCCGGGACAGAGAAGCACATAAGTGTGCTTTCAGTCTATCTCTATGGAGAGCCAATGGTAACAGCATGCATCATTTTAATTTCAGAAGATAAGTAAAATAAAGCACACAGTGGAGTGTTTTCTTGAACAGAAACATTTTCCAGAATTGGAGCCAGAAACGTGTGACAATGCTGAAGTGCATTATTGTAAAATATTAGGAAAGTAGATGATGCGGGAGGAAAGTAATGGGATGTGAAGCATTTAAACTGAGGTCGCAAGGTCAACTGTTGGTAATGGTCTGAGAGTTTTAATGTAAATGATGGCTGCTCGGTAGCTCGGTGTAAAGAGAGATAGATGTCCAGCCCCTAATGGGCAGATGTGATCATCCCAGAACTCCATCGCAGTTGCCTTTTTTTCTTCCTCCAGTCAGAAAAGACTGCATCCGACTGGAATCTCAGTCTACGATGCCCTTTCCCGTCCGCACTAAGATACACTAGTAGGCCAGTGTTTGGAAAGCAGCTTTGCTTAAATTTGTCTACGTTGCAATTATATGCATAACCTGGATATTTGCTCCCCCTCTCTCCTAATTTGAAATTATTACTGAAACGTGTAAGAGACAACAAAACCAGCAACACGTCAAACTTCCACTTCAGCCACTCCTAAATGTAAACGTCAAAGGTTGAATTATAAGCAGCAATATCGTTCTACTTCCCTGAACATGCCATCCATCCACAAATTCCATTTCATTAATTCAGCTGCTCAATAGCATATATTACAAATAAACAATGTCTAGTTTTCATTCATTATTCTGATATAAAACCCCATATGTCTACTAACAGTCATACCATATACAAGAAAATGGTACCTCAATAGCACTTCCAGAGTGAATGTCAGGTTTCAGCTGCATAACTTCGTCTGATTTGCAGGGGATTGTATGCCTAAAAGCCCTATTAAATGCTTTCAAAATTTACGGCTATGTAACTTTTCCCAGTGTTAAGTTAGTCTAACTGTAGGCAAAAATATGCAGTACAAATATGTGGCAGTCGTGTAGATAAGAAGTTTATTGGCCTGCTAGAAGAAAGGAATTTTAGAGAGTGTTGCTCCTACTGAGGTCATTGGCAAAACTTGCATTGACTCCACTTGCTGCAGAGCTGGGCCTGAGGGGGAAAGAGATTTTCCTTCTCTCTTACGTAAATTCTACCTTTGGTTTGGGTTGGGGGTGGTTGCCTGTGTTGAAGAGAGGGGAGGAGGAGAGAAACTGCAGCTTTACTGCTGGCGAGGGTCTTGACATTTCTGAAAAGTTTCAGGACAGGAGGCATCACACTGAGTAGAGGTCTGCCTATTCAGCTGATGGCTATCGAAGAAGAAATATATAATAATCATGCAAGTTAATCTATTCTGATCACCTGGCAGCTGTTATTAGGCAATAAGAGCCAGTAGATTTACAAACTGCATAGTTAAGAAACAACTGTAAGTGGTTATGCAGGGCAGACACCTAGCACTGAAGCATTTTGATATTGTGTAAACAGAAAAAGGACACTGTACCATTTAATTTTGGTAATTGTGTAAAATCTCTGCAGTTGTCGATGCTGAAAACATCTGTTTCATATATTATTAAATGTTTCTTTTTGGACATAAGGGAATTTATGTATATACTTCATAAGACATCTTATCAGACGCCTGTCTTTTTAGCACTTTTTTTTGTACCTGAATATGCTTTCCATAGTTTACAATCCCTTTGGCAAAGACGACAGAAACACCATCTGAAGTGATCAAATGGAAATGAGTGTCTCTATAAGTACCGCTTTCCAAAATTTTGAAATCTCAGAAAGGGAGTAGAAATTTCAAAAGTTCCAGATTTATTTTACTTCTTGAACCAGTTTGGCAATTGAAAACCTATTCAGAATTTTTCTGTTATGTCTTGTAATGAGGTGTGGTGGTTTTGAAAATAAATCATTAGAATAATTTTCATAGACTTTAGGAATTCATTTTAAAACCCAACTAAAATACTTCTCCAACCAATCTATGTCTTAAAAGTTCTACAGTCACATTAAAATAATTGGTATTTTGGAAACCATGTCCTGAGTGCAGATATTCCACCTCTGCTTTGTAATAAGGTTCAGCTCTTTTCTTGGAAAGATTGGTCTCTCTTAGGTACTTCAATAAAATGTGTAGTGTTTCAGACTTATTTTATTGAAGCCTCTGCACCTTTCTTTTATTCATTTCATTGTGGAAGTAATTATGTTTTGGAGGTGTTATCTCTGTTAAATACTTCATGACCTATTGTACATCTGTCAAATCTATTTTTGCAAACATGATACTCTTTGGGGGAATTCTGAGGCACTCATACAGATTTCAGCTGGATTAAGTGCTGTAATGAAAATGCTGCCCAAGTGTATTTTATACTACAGTAAGTACTTATTTCAGAATTCAATTATACCTACAGGAATATATTCTGTGTCTGATTATCTGGGAATGCCAAAGATACACGGTGTTTTGGCCGAATGACTTCAGCTCTGCTAACTAAGTTAATGCTTTTGAAGAGGAGATTGGGTGAAAACGTTACATACAGTCTGAATTTCCTCCTCTGGTCTACCAAACAATGGCATTTACTTGACGGAAGTGAGAACAAGAAGGCTGCTCTTTCTGTTCCCTCTTCTTAGCTTTTCCACTGCAGTTACATGACTGGAAATGGAGCTGTTAGACCTTAAATCGCAGCTTAAGAAAAAAAGGAAAAAGAACATTGCGGTCTGGGCTAGTACAGTGCTTAGTAAGAGCTAGGCTAAGATCCTCCTGCAGTACAGGCAAGAAGGAAGAAAAAAAAAAAAGAAAGAAATTGTTAGGCAGAAGGATGGGTTGCCTCACTATTTAATTTGGAATATATTTTGAGAAATAGCAATCTTAAATCTGTGTTTGATTAACACTGATTAGAAAAATAAATAACATTTCTGATTGGATTTCTTGCTATTTACACCATTCACTCCTAAGCAGAATTCATTGATAGTCTCTTCCACTAGTTCCAGCAAGTTCTTTTGATGCTGTCATGATGTACAGTCAATAGCTGGTTTCATTTTTACTGTTGTTTTGTTTAGATTTTGAGTTTATGAGCCATTTAGGACAGTTTCTATTGCTACTTATCTTTTTATTATCTCTAAATGTTGAATGATTCTGAAACTATAATTTTGTGAAATATTTTTAATCAAAATAACACTACTTTTAGTACTAAATATATTGCTGTTGTGCACAGAAAGAGCATAAAATATACAAAATCCTTAGGACTGAGGATGTAATTGCCGTTAAATATTATTATCACTTTATTTATAATTTTGCACCTTTTAATCCTTTAGTAGCTTTAGCATGCATTACTTACTGGCCCTTCCTTTTATCTTTATTAAAAGCAAATTAACACATTCCTTTCCCCAAATCTCCTATCTTTCTGACCTCTTGATACAGTGAAATGTTTTAAACTTTGAAAAGTTTTACAATGTGTTATATGACAGTTCCCACATAGAATTGCCCACGCCTTATCTTAAAAAGAGTTTAGAAAACTCTCTATACTTAGCAGATATCCAAAAAGAACTTACAGACATTCTCAGAAGAATAGGTCTCCAGCAGATTCCTTTAGGCTGTGATTTTCAGCAACACAGAACAAGGATTTTAGGGGGACTGTATGTGTTTATTAGATCAATGGTGTTAGAAATAACATGTTTTTAGGAACACAGGACTTGGCAGATCTGAAATGCAGACAGCAAACTTCAAGCTAAGTGCAGACTGATTATAACTCTTCTGAATTAATTATATTGCTCAGAGCATTTGAATAAAGGAGGATGTCAGCAACAGGAAAACTGATTAAGTTCTTAGACTTTAAAGAGTCAAGAGACACATTTTAGGGAAGCATGTTCTCCAAAGGATTGTGGTTCAGAGACACGTCTAAATTAATTCTTTTTCTTTTTTTTATTTTTTTTTTCTTTCGCATTTTCAGCTCTCATGCTTACGCTGGAAACGCCAGTTTACGAGGTAATTATCAAAACCAGGACCCCTTGGGTTTAAACATTCTATTCTACATACCATAGTCAACAACTACTCTCCTAAGATTCCTTCAACACCTCCTTGCCCAAAGCAAGCCAATGGTTATCTCAGGCAGGTAGTTAAAGAAACATTTCTAATATATTCAGGATACCAAAATATCCGTTATAAGGGGAAAAAAAATAGTTTGGAAAGCAGTATAGACGTGGCTAAAGGCATGCAGAGATGACTCAAGCACCCGGCAACTTGTGCAGTTCAAACTCCAATATAGCATAATATAATAATATATAATATAATAATATATAATATACATCTATAATTTTATCATATAAAATATATAATAATATAACAGTATGTAATATTATAATATATAACAATATAACATACTTCACCTGCACTGTAAGATGGATTCAGATGCTGAAACTACTGTAACACCTAAAGCATCACATTTGCTCTTTGGATACAAATGGTTAGCCTGTTCTTCAGATAAGGAGTGACATTAGTACTACCACCATTCACATAGTATTCTGCCACCTAGGGTATGTGACCAAGGTCCCACCTTAACCTCAGGTGATTTAAATCTTTATCTTCTTCCAGAAGATGAAACCATTTATTGACTGTACTGCTGAAGATGCACCACTGGCCTGTAAAGAACACAAATTGTGGAACCTAAAGTTCTTGTTCTTACGATAAGGGTGATGAGGCACTAGAACAGGTTGCCCAGAGAAGTTGTGGATGCCCCCTCCCTGGAAGTGTTCAAGGCCAGGCTGGATGGGGCTTTGGGCAACCTGGTCTAGTGGAGGGTGTCCCTGCCCATGGCAGGGGGGTTGGAACTCGATGGTCTTTGAGGTCCCTTCCAACCCAAACCATTCTATGATTGTGAGAGTGCTTTGTACATAAGATCAAGAACATGCATGCGTTTTTCTATCTATATGCTTTACGCTACATAGACAGAATAAAGAACATAATCTTGATAACAAAGACTGAAATGGGTAGTTCTTTATTAGATTATGCAGATGGATTTGGCTAAAGAAATATTTCTTAAATCAGTGTTCTGATGCTAATTAGCTCTTCCATGTGACTATACAGTGAAAATATAATCATCATAATTTTCACTTCATGAAGAGCTGTCTTATACCACAGATTACAGGAATCACTGACTGCACTCCAGTTAATTCTATTGACGTGACTAAAAACAGAAAATGTGAGATCATGTCAGACAAAGTTCTATTCATTTTCAGATTATTAATACCTTTTGGTTTGTGACTGTCTATGGAAAATAGTTTTGTTGAACTAAAGTTCTGTAAAGATTTGAATAAAAATAACTACATAAATTCGTAATCCATTAAGATAAAAATATCTATAGTGTTCAGAAATGAATCTGGCAATAAAGTGCTATCCTTTGACTAAAGAATTCAGTGTTTGGCTTCAAGATCTTCTTAGCACTTCTGTCATCCAGGCTCCTACGAAGTCCTCAAAATATGCAGAATAATATATTATGTTGTGTTTAATCACTGAGTATGTGAATAGAGGCAAGTTTTTCAGATGGGCAAAAGTGCTCTGAAATGTGTTTTTATGGTCTACACTTCCTTACTCATGTCTAAGCAAACACAGACGAGCCCAACATCATATATTCTCTTAGTGAAAAAGTATTATAATCAAGCTGATATTCTTCTCATTTATATAAGCATGGGGTGTTTTTTTCCTGTTTTGGAATCTTCTTAACTAACATAACCCATCTGTGACAGCTGCTGTTGATAAAAGCTCTCTAAAAGCTGCTCTGCTTGGAAACATCATGTACTTTTTTTTTTCCTTTCACAACACTAAAAATTATTAGAAACAATTGTTTTTTTGGTTTGATATGATTTTGTATTATGCAAGTTTCTTCTTGTGTTACATCTCTTATAATTATTATTGAAGGAATTTATAATTTATTGGATTACAATCAAGTAAAGTAGGAAAATACCAAAGTGATTAGGTTCATTATTCATGAATGGCAATTCTAGAAAGAAGGAAGGAGCAAACTAAGGATTTTTTTTTAGCAATTGATTGGAAAATAATACTAAGTGAATAACAGAGAACTAATTAAAAAAAATCCAGTTCAGGAAAATTTTGTAAAGCAGAAACAAAAGATTACATACTAGGAAACAGAATAATGCACATCGTGATTAAGACTTTTGTAAAAACAAAATAATCTGGTTTTGTTTTAAATCGATGCAAACTATATAGTATTTTCTATATCTATGTTTTCTAAAATGGTGTTTTTAATATAAACACTAATAGGATGGAGATTGCTTTTATTCTGGAATTTCCAAAATTCTGAATATCTGACTATGCTATTGGATTACAGTTCTTTTATGTGTGAAGAAGGTCTGGTTTTTTTCTTTTAAAGGAAATCTTAAAAAAAAAAAAAAAAAGGAAAGAGAAAACAGAAAAGAAAAGAGAACAGAAACCTTATGTAACCGCCCTTTGATCTCCCAGTAAACCAGACAAAAATTCTTCCACTTGAACAAATGAAGTAACCTGATAACACACTTAGAGTGGTCCTTCTCTTTGTTCATTATCACTAGAAGGGGTAGGTCGAGTTAGCGTTTGCTGATAGCAGCATGATAGCAGGGAGGAGTGTTGGGTTCTGGCTGGAGAAGAGTAGCCTTTGGTAAGCAAGGACTTTTCTGCCTGCTGTGGTGGACCCTTTCTGGTCCTTCTAAGGTGTCTTGCTTTTGGTCCCTTCACCAATCTGATTGAATATATACTTACTGAACATACGAGTTTAGCTACAAAAACCCTCATTTTCTTTTTTCCACACAGAATCTTTGTCCTTGAGGCATTTGCATACTCCATCCGTCTGCTGTTCTAGTCAGAGAAGGAGCTGAGAAATATCAAAGAAATGGCTACTATGCCTGTGCAAATCAGGAAGCGTAGTGAATTCAGTACATCAGAGAAGCCAGCTCAGTACCTTTTTCATTAGATGCACTTTTATATTTCACATATTTTGGGCCCCAAGGCCAAGTGTTACGTAGTATGGATGCAGCCAAGTCACCGGGTCTCAGAGCTAGAGGATGGTCTCTGGCCCTTTTAGATCATTGAAAGGTGGCCACCATCATCATCTCCAGTTAGTGGGTATGTCTAGTGCCTGCACGATGCCTTGTAAGGTATGTCCTAAGGACTTGTAGGATAGGTGTTAGACACATGAGTTTTGACAGCAGTACAGTCTGGAGCCCAGTCAATGGAGAGACACTAGAGAGCAGCCTACAACCGGTTCATGTTCTTTTATGTGGCTGCAGCAACAGCAAACAGCGTTGCAGGTTGCAATTTCTGAGGTGTTGGCTTAAATCTCCGCCAGTTTTGGACACATTATCACTGAAAGAGTATTCCCCTAGACTAGCAGCCACCAATACGCCAGCTGAGCTGGCAGTCATCCCTGCTACTGTGAAGGCATGAGTTCTCACCAGAGAACTGTGTTTTTTAATGTGGGAAAAGAAACGTACTGCTTGTAAAACTAGGCATTGGTGTCCTTAACTTACAGGAAACCACTGAAGGGGCTTTCCTGATAACTTCAAATAAATAAGCACATGCCCTTTACAATCTTTTGAATCTGAGGTGGGCTGTTGACTTGAACCATTTCAGATCCAATAGTTAAATTTCAGCAACTGGAAATAAGATTTTATAGTGGAAAGTGTCAGGCAACTTTAAATAAACAAAGCTGCCAGCCCTGCTTGTAATAAAAAATTGCATATACACACATGCACACACATGCACTTCCTCAGAAACCTCATTTGTGTCCATGTGTCTACTCCTGGACAGACCCAGCAGAGCTGGCCAGACACGGACAAGAAGAATAGACAGATACAAAAGCAAGTACGAACTCTCTGGAGTCAGCCAGAAAATGAGGATCCCACCACTGCTGACATTGCCCGTAGGTCATGGTCATGCAGCATGTGTATGCTAAACTTGAGAGCTATGCGTAATTAGAGCAGCTTACAGGTCATACGTATGCGGACGTGACCAAAGGGCAACAGCGCAGGCTGGCCACCAGTTCAGCTGATGACAATATGGTGGGTGGCACCATTCCATTCTCATCAACACTAAATCAGCTCTGATGTAATGTGCCTTGAATGAATGAATAGCTGTCAAACACGAAAAGATCCTCCCTAAGATAGACGAGGGGCAGAGTGTTTCACTGCAACCCTTGACATCATTCCCATTAGGCTAGCTGCCATAAAGAGTGGATAGAAATGTGGACTGTAGTTCTTGGAGGGTAGGTGGCCAATTTAATGCCTATAGTAGTATGTGGTTATTAATGTACCCTCTCAAAAAAGAGGAAAACTGCTAAAGCTGCGTGTTGAGGGAGTTTAGGGGAGCTCCCATAGACTGACAGCGTCAAGGAATGCTTTATAATAAACACAGGTCTCTAAGAAACAAACCAAATAGTAATATATTGTTAAAATTAAAAACACATTATTAAAAGAAGGACTTTATGATAGTGTTTGGACTATTTTTCAGGTTTCTTGGCTGACACTTTCCTCCCTGCTGTTCCAGACTTTCCCACAAGCATTGTCACAGCTATAGGCTTCAACAGCCCTTCATCTGCTCTTGAGGTTCTTACAACATTTTTCCCCATTAAAAACTGCACATAGAGCTCTTTACTAGTGCCAGTTTTGTTTTCTTTTAATATAAAAAAAGTAAGTTAAACTGGGCAAACTTCTTTCTTGAAATGAGGAGTGACAGCAACAAATGCTACACAGAAAGAAAATATCAAAAACATTCTTCTATTTCTATTTTGCAGATTTTTTTTATTTTTTTTTCTGGCTTCCACTTATATTGCTTATTGTATTTCTCTTTTTACAGTGGTGGGCTTATCTTGCTGACCATGCTGGTTTTCAGTACCACCACTGATAGCTACGTAGTGGATGTCTACTATGGGAGAGGAAAAAACAAATAATAAAAATTTGAACAATAGTCAGCTCCACGGCTCGCAAAATGATCATTCTCTTCTTTGGGTAGTAAGGAATTAAAGAGTGGATAAGTAATTGTTTGAGCTTTCTGAGGAACGTGTAGGTTCTATATTCTGGAATCAATAATCTATTTGCTAGTACTTACATCTGTCTAGACCATAGTTGCTCTCCAAATAGCTAAGCAATAAATAAGGTGGAGACGTTGATTTGAACTTGTTCTTATAATTCATAAATAGTGTGGGAAATTATTCTAATACCCTGGCATTTTGATAAATAGGTATAAAAGGGAAAGCATTGTCATGTTATAAATAATTAGGTCTGTTGCAATTGGTACTGCATTTTAATATCAGTGGGCAGAGTCAAAAAGAGGTATTTGCAGATATTGTGCCCTAATTATAAAACAGGAATTTTTTTTATTTCGTTCTTTACCTTCTAAGATTGTGACACAGTTAACTCTTTGGTCCCTTTGTAAAAGAAACTATAGAGAAGCATTGTCTACTAGTTTCCTGAAATGACTTAAAACAGCAGCAAACATCTAAATGATGCTTAGGACATTTTTCTTATAAGGGTAACAGCTGTTGTCAGGTCATGTCTTTCCAGAAAAGAATGAAGACATTACATTCACAGAGGTCATGTCCAAACATTAAATTTAACCTTGCATGGCTAAATGTATTAGCATTCTAATGCAATCAAAAGTCCTAGAAGAACATCTTAGCAACAGTTTATAGCAGTAAGAAGGTCTTTTTTCCTCCCAAAAAGTTCAGTTTCAGTCACCCTAAACCTATACATAAGTTCTGCTGAATTCATACAATAGTTTCATTTGGTTTTCTTCAAGCTAAATTCTTCACAAAACTTCTGGTGTGAAGATCCTTCCTCTGCAGTTTTTATGCAGTACCTTGGGGGTTAAAGTACTAATCCAGACACTAGCTAATGAATTCTCTGGGTTAAAGGATTTTAACCCTTATCTTTAAGGAAAGGCTTGAAAGTTAGAAAGTCTTTTGGGGGCAAGTGGGCAGACTCAGCTTGTTCTGTTGAAGCTGTACTATTTCACGCAAACACATCCCCACTAGATCAGGGACCAAAACACAAGCATCTACCAGTTGGGCAAGTAACTTTACTAGATCCCGTATTTATATAACTGAGCATCAGGAACAGAAATAGGCCCCTTCCCATGCATTACTGGGTCTGGAACCTTAGCCTCCTGCCTTCCCCAGACCAGACCCAAGACTGGTATTGGTACTGTCCTGCAGAACTAGAACTTACGAGGTTAGGCTTGGTAACTCATTTTCATTGTGCTCACACCTTATCTTCCAATTTGGAAACCACTAGTCTAAGGTTTAAAGCATTTATCTGGAGGAAGATGACCAAAATTTAAATTTCCCTGATTCAGAACACATATGGTGAAATATAGGCTAGTGTTAGAGGGTCAACCCTAGCTTGTTTTGAGGTATGTCTCGCCTGTCACTAATAGGAATACAGAATATGTTCTTCACTGCTTATCACTGGAAAATTTTCCTGTTGATAATTTATACTGTGATTTCAGCCTCTTGACTGGTCCTTCACTGACCAAGATATCAGATCTTTGTCTTCCTCTTTATTTCAAATCCTCCCACCAGATACACTTCTTTAAGCCTAAAACAATTCATTCATTCTTTCCAGATAAATCATGTCTTCAAGATCTCAGATTACTCCCTCTGCTGTCCTTTTTTATTTGAACTATATTTTTCCAAAGTGTGAGGCCCAAAACTGGGCACAGCAAGGCTTGATCAGAATAGAAGGATTACTTCATGTGCCTTGCAGTCTGTCAATCTCGTGTTAGAAAAGTCCTTTCTTGATACTTCAGAAACTCATGAAAACTTCTTGGGAGTTGAGTCCAGTTTACAGAGGCCTCAGAGCCTTCTCCCCACTCCTGCCACAGCTCCCTACAAACCGTGAGGGAATTAATGATTAATTGAACCCAGATGCTTTGGCTTTTTCCTACATCTGATAATTCATTCTGTCACAACAACCATGGAATTAAAACAAAATAAAACAGTCATTAAAAAAACAGGTTATCCTAGGGAATGGTCACTAAGAAGTAAGCAGTCCTTAGGTCAGTGACTAACCCAGCCAGCTTTTTAGACACATGCACACCCCCATCTGAAACACAGCATCAAATTTCTTTATTAACTCAACCTAATGTATCCAGGAAATCATCACCCAAAAATTTAGCATGTGGGTAGTGGGCTGTACAAATAATTGCTTTTTCTATGTGACCACAGAACCAGAATATACAATACAATTCTTAATTCTTCTCTTGCTAATCGAAGTAACATTAATTAATTATTTCTTACATATTTTAGGAGTTTAAACACGAATTCACAAAGAGAGGCAGAGAGAATCGTCACACTATATTCTACAGGAAAAGGCTGTAAACACTCCAAGGAAGAAGCAGGTAGAGGGCTTGAGCAGGACATCTTTCAAGCAAATACCCAAACCACCACATCGTGTCCTAACTACTGACAGTGGCAAAACAGGGTTATGAAGGGCACCTTAGACTTGCTGTGAACCGAACCCTAGGATTTAAAGCATTTGGAAATTTCTCATTTTGAAAATTTGTCTCTATTTTTCACTTGGTGGGAACAATTAAAGAAAATGCAAGTCAAATTTGCAACTGTTTTGAATCTCCTCAACCTGCATTTTAAGAAAGGATAGGAAGGGGTAAAGATAGTTGTTATTGTGAGAAAAAAAAAAAGTCAGTAGTTAGTCAATGTAAGCAGAGCACATATCTGAGTCAAAGCAAAACACTGGAAAAAAGCCTGTAAATTTATCATGACAGTATAATAAAAAATTAGACAATAGAAACCACTTAAAACTACTATAAATAGTAACTTTTACTTAAACTCACATGCAGATGAATTTTTGTTAGTATGGAGGGCAGGAGATTAAAGATGTTCTGCCAAAAAACAGGATTAAAAGATAGATGACAAATGTATATTTAGGGCTGGGAAAGATGAGGCATGGTAGTGATTATTTTAGAGCTCCACCAAGCACCTTTGTCCAATTAGCCAAATGTTTTGTTTTTTTTCAGAACAGCTTGGAGGAGTCCAGAGCTGCTGGCTGGCCTATGGAGCAGATGTAAGTACTGTTGCTGGAGAGTGCTAATATTTATTGAATTTGGTATTCTGTAGAGTGAGAGGCAAATACTGCTACTTCGTACAAAAAGCAGACTGCAGGTACAAGAGCTGCATAAGCACAAAGTGACTTTGATTCATAAGAATTTTGAAAATGTATCCTTCCGTTTCACAATTTTTCCTTCTCTCATCTAGACCCCAAGCTTGAGATTCCTCATTCAGAAAAAAGTTTAGGTCATCTCCCTGAGTGGTCCATTTCCCTGATTGCCTCAACAATCTCACCCTGGATATCTATTTTTCTTGCATTTCCTACAACTTTGTACACAAGAGTTTAAATGAACTAAAATACTGTGGTTATTCTGCAGGGATCTTCAGAATAATTATTTGAGCGAATACTTTATATAAAGCTGTGTATCTTCAAATCGAAAAGCTAAAAATTAGAGAGACTACTTCATCCGAAGGTCGCTGCTAACATCAGAAGGTCTGATAGGAAAGCTTTAAATCATTACTAAGGCTCAAAACCAATGATGATGATAATAATAATAATTGATTAAATTTTCCCTATCATTCTCAGCACATGTGAGACAAACTGTGAGATTAAAACATGGGTATGCCATTCTCTAACTTTCCCATTGGTAGAAGACAGTGGTTATTTGTATATCCAAGAATGCTCAGATGGTTCCAAAGTCTTGTTGCTTTTTTTTTTATTACACCAACTTCGGAGTACAAAGCCCACCGCAGGGGATGCCTCTTTAGTGTAAGAGTAATTAACACAACGATGGCTGAACTGCTAGAAAAGTTATTATCAACATAATGAGTCAGCCCAGCATTTGCCTTGACAAACAAAAGGGTTGGTTCAATACAAAATGGATAGGCCCTTTTATTTAACCTCTTTTCACTTAGTTAAATTTTTAAATTAAAATATTTTCAAATGCAGGAATAAGTGCCAAAACAAAGATATTCCACTTTTGGCTGAAACAATGCTCTGAATTCATTGACATTTGCTAGTTGTTTTAGTCCTCATGAAACTCCTGTTCTGGATGAGTTTACAATGTTGAAACGTTTCACCAGATGTACACAAACACAGTAATCAAGTCACCACTTTGTCTTCTTTTTGATAACCTAAGCAGATTGAGAGGTTTTAGACGTTTTCTCCAGCTCTCAAATCATGTTGCAGCCTCTCCAGTTTCTCAATATCCTATGCAAAATGCAAACACCAGAGATCTCTACAATGTCTTTTAGTATCCATCTCATGGGTGGATTCAGAAGAAAAAATCAGGTCCCTAGTGTGTCAGGAGAACAGAATAAGAAAAATATTTGAAGAGAAATACAAAGGGAGAAAAGATACTATGATCACAGTGGATTTACTCTTCCTTTTAGGCTGCACATGATTATAGGTGGTTGGAAGACTATGGCTATGTCCATGGACAATGAAGCAGCTTTTCTGTGAACAAGTTCAGAGTGCCCTGAACATCTCATTGGAAGAAGTATGAAGGCTTGTAGAAGTTTAACTGTTTTTACAGCACTGATTTCAGAAAAGGTGGTGCCTCAGTTGCAGGGAGAAGCTGATATCGATTAAGGAAGAAGCAGTTTCTCCCAGGATCGTGATGGTGCACGTCTTGGGTCTCACTGAGGAAGGACGGGAAAGACACAGAAATGTGAAGCTGCCCATTCTGTTTGATCAAGCAGATCTACTCCAATCTCTACATCCCCGTGGATTTGATTCAACACAAAGCATGTGCTGCCTTGAGGGCTCAGTGTGCGCTCAGTGGGATTACTTAATGGAAATGAAGGAGATGGCCAGGAAATCAGCACATTCTGAAGCTACTGGCAGAGGAAGGGGGAAGGGTTTAGTCTTCAGGCACACACTCTTGACAAGCCTGCCATCAATCCCATCTCCTGTGGCTCCTTCAGAGAACAGCTGTGTCGCAGGCATGAAAGCAAAAGCAGAGTCTACCAGGAGAAGCACTCCAATATTAACTTCTCGACTTTGCTGTCCCTGTAACCCCACTACACTGATCTTGCAAACACCTTCCTCTGCCCTGGCCAGCTCAGTGGCCAAGATCCCCACTACTGTTTTTTGACCGGCTTTCCTTATTTCTACATCCCTTTCTTATCTTTTGCAGCACCCTCACTTGCTACAAATGCCCAGAGCACCCCATCAAGCACACTGGAAAACTCAGTCTGCCTGGCATGCTCTGGCAGATGAAAAAAGGCCAGTAGAGAAGAAGAAACACAATGCAAATATAAATACAAATACATGGTTTCTTTACTTCACTCTCTTGGAGTCATATTAGGAATTGCATATATGTTAAAAGTGTGGTACTGAAATTCTTAGACCATGACTGCATGACTGTGTCGAGTGCCAGTGTCAAAGCCACTGTGTTAAATCACACAAATTCGTGGTGCTCTGTTCACTGCAGCTGACCATCTACACCAGAAATTTGCACAGGTACACTTTCATTCCAGGAGGGGAAAAACATCTCCGGCAGGACTAAAAGGAGCAACTCAAAGAGCAGTGGCCACTAGAGTGGAAACCTAACCCTGTTAAAGTCCATTAGGCTTGTGGGGCCAGGATTTCACCCCAGCCTCTTTTTTTCCTGCTTTAAGTGTGTGATTTGGCAGGGGAAAAGTTCAATTGAAGGCACACAGTTAGGCTATACATGCAACAAAGAGGCAGGGAGGGGGGAAAAAAGCAACACAAAGGATTACTTTAAAGTTAGACCTCAGCTCCTTTAGCTTTACACAATGAAGGAAAGCACATAGGTTTCAACAGGATAAAAGCAGACTTTATTTTGTAAAGAGATCTCAGGATGAAACAAAGGACTGTAATTGTACCTCCTATCTGCAAATCTGAGGTGGTGAAGGAAAAGAAAGTGGGTGGATGGTTAACAAGAATAGCTTGAAACCATGCTTTGTTAACAGAGTAAAATTAGCTTGCTGAGAACCTTTATTTTCCATGTAACTTTTAACAGGAGCATTATTTTACATATCTGTACAGTAGAGAGCCCATTTACAAATTTGCAACAAGCAACCACCGAACTTGAGCTAATTTTTCTGTTTTCTGTTTCATCTGCTTAATTAATGGCAATACATTTGAGTTGGGTTGCTAGCACATCGGTAGCTAAAAGCCTGTCAGCATTTCTATTCTGCACACCTAGAGCACTTTCACACTGGCTTAATTTCACCCCTTGAAATACACCGGATCAAACCTGGAAAAGGTTTACAGGTAAAAGTATAGTTTGTTTTTTAAAAAAGAAAATCATTCACCTAGCTCTGTTTGAAGCACGGGATGAACCAACTAAAATTAAAACAGAGGGGTACTCAATTCACATGTCCTTTTTGTTTGCTCATTTTTGAAAATATGAAAAGCCGTGGGGGGGTCAGAGCGGAGGTCTGTGCAGCTCAGCACCTGCCTGCAGCAGGAGTTACAGCAGATGCTTAGGGAAAAGTGATACCCCTGCCCTCTCCTGCCATACCTCCCAGCTACTGCAATAGGATCGTCCCACACGTTCGTCGTATAAATGAATTGAGATCTGTAATTTGTGCTTTTTTTTTTTTTATATATAGTTATATTTTAGCAGATGCATACCGTACTTGGCATCATAAAATCTGCTTCTAAGTACAGTTATATTATTAAGTGTCGGTTCATTCTGCCATTTCTACAAACCATCTGTGGTGGGGCATGTGGGAACGTACTTTTACTCTTGAACAGTTGTGTTTGCCCGGTGCTTAACACCAAGGAACTGGTGAGGCCTGTCAGTGCTGCCATCCAAAACCAGAACTCACCAGCCTGTTTTAAAAATCTGGCAACTCCTTTCTTTTTCTTTTCTAACCTTTTCCATGATCTTGCAAATGCAAGATACAGATTGTCCCCATCACTCGTTTCAAAACCTGATCGGTTTTTGGCTGGAAGTGCCCTCTACAACTCTGCTCTCAAATTCAGAAATAGAGATTTTCCACTCATTTTTTAGGGCTTTTTTACCTTGCGGAGTGAATTTCATTACGAGTTATGTCATGGCAGGTGTTCATCTCCCCTCACCTTCTTAATGCAGGAAGCATATGGGGCATTACCCACAATAATAACCCCACTGAATGTCTCTACCAGCAAAGATGACGGGAAAGCCAACTGGCCAGTCTGGAGTTCCCTTTCGTAAGGGAAATTCCATGGGAGTTATGGGGCTTGTATAATAATAGCCTTATTCTAGAATATTTTCCTATATGAACTTCATGTTCAGGTTATGGGCTTGGGGAAACGGTTTATAAAGAAAGGAGGTAACGTTTCTGAATAACAACTGAAGAACACGTTGATTCAGATTTAATTTCAAATTGTCATGTTTGGGGATTATAGATTCAGACTCTTGATCTTATCAGGCTATATTTTTCATGGGTTTCATTATTTTTTTAAGTATTTGAGTGCATTCAAATTTATTTAGCAGATCCATCTTTGGAGGAGGAAATCCCAACATTATTAAATTCAAGGACTCAAAGAAAGGAAGGTAGAAAAAATATGTATCAGTTGGAAAAATCTGTTGATTAATACTGAAGGGCTCTCTAACCAATTTAAAATTAAGATTAATCTCATTCCCTATAATATAAGGAAAATCATTCTAAAATTGCAACTTGAGAAACTATATTTTAGTCTTGAAAAGTTCAATTTCTGCTACACCAACATGAATGTGTATTTGCACTCTGAATTATACACATATTTAACTCTTATGCTCTAAATAAACTCTTTTGAGAGTATTCCCTAAGTCTACAGTAATACTTTTTTAACATTGTATGTCAGCATTTTTTGCAATACAAGAGTCACAATCTACAAAATACAGTACAAACCAAATCCAACAATCACTTAGCTACAGAATAGATACATTTGAGAGATTTCATAGTGATTCATCTGTTCTTGGAATATTTCCAAAGGATTTTTTTCACCTAATTTCCCTCTCTGTCTAGTTAGCACATCAGTCAGGCTTTCTTTTCTTCTACGGTTTTAGCCAAGCTGTGCTGCCCAGTTCAAACTGGTACCATTTGTAATGTGCTCTCAGGCTGGGACACAGCAATCAGTTGCCCTGGCAGTGAGAAATACAGAATTTCCACCTCTCAATGGAAGTGCTATTCTAAAGCAAGTTTCTTGCTGGGCCAGGTAATGCCACCACGCTGCACAGCACGAATTGAAGATTGGCCCAAGTGCATAGATTTTGCAATGTTTCCATAAACTTTTATGGTAAACCCTGTCTAGATACTCTCCTACTCTCCTTCTAGCAAAAAGGTATTTGTCAAGCGATCACTGAGCTAACATGTGAAAACCAGAATGTGGAAACAACTATTTGGGTTCTCTTTCCTCAGAAGTACAAAAAAAAAAAAAAAAAAAAAAAAAGCATAAAAAGTAAATTATTAAATTGAAAATAAGTGTTGATGTCTACTCAAAGATGATATCTATTAACACAGCTGAGGGTCCTACAGTCAGAGACTGGGGTTTGGGGTGAACACACTGCAGCAGAAAAGGAAACCGTCCGACTCCCTGCTGGTACCACACTCGTGCGACGGGGAAGGCTGCACCCCCAGACAACCCTCTTCAATGCCATTGAAGTTATAGCCAATTAACTTGTGCAGAGGCTTACTTGCGTAAGGCTGCCTAAACATCTTGCTAGTGCTAGATCCTGTGTTTTCAATTATGTATAAGTTTTTCCCCATTATACGTGCTCAGGTATTGTAAGAAAGATTTAAGTGCTATACTGGGGGAGGGCTGAAAATGCTTTTTTTCTTAAATCTTTGGAAAATTAATTTAAACCTGTGACCCAGACTGATCATTTGGAGACAGAATCCTTTAAAAATGTGAAATTAAAGAGCATTTGTATATGGGGAGAAAGGATTAAAAAATGAAACATAGGAGGTGCTTAAGGACATGGTTTAGTGGTGGGATGGCAAGGTTAGGTTAGCGGTTGGACTTGATGATCTTAAAGGTCTTTTCCAACCTAGATGATTCTATGATTCTATGATTCTATGAACTCTAACTATGTTTCTACATAAGCCCCGCTCTGCTGAAGGATGCAGGCAAGCAGGGCCGTGCTCTGGAGCAGAGCTTGCTTCTTTTGCCTTTTCCCATTATGAAGGGCTCCCAATGACAAGACTAAGAGACCAGGACAGGAAAGGACTCCTACTGTTATATTTTAGTGTAGCCACAAAGACTAAGTGGTATCTTGAAGCTACATTTTAAACTTTTTTCAGATTTCAAATTTCACTTCTACTAATGGTTTAACTGTTGCTTTATTGTAATAGTTCAGTAACACACATCAAATATCTACAGGCCAGATGCAATAAATTTGCCTTATCTACTTGTTACACCAAACAGCTATGGATGCAATAAAATAATAACTTTATAAGGAACAGTAGATTTCAGAAAGCAGCATCAGTAGTGCACTGTGACTACAAGGATTCCTCTTGACAGATTCTGCTCTACAGATCAGTACCTCTGTATGAATTATTCTCACTGCATTGCATTTTAAATTCAGGTATTTTTGTCCCTTTGACTTTCCTGGATCTAATTAATGCAAGGTGAAGCAGGATGTAAGTCCACCAAATTCATTCCACCATTTCTAACATTCAGTGGTCTTATTCCAGGCACGCAGAACAGACAAAATCAGATTATCACCAGCACCAAAGGCTCTGTGAGAGTCAGCAATAAAACTCTGATTGTTCACTGAAGCTGGAAGCTGAGATGATTCACTAGCTAAACACCACAGAACTAAAACTAATGTTAGGACTCAAAAATGGTGAGGTATGTACATGACAATACAAACTCACTTTTGATATAAACTGCTCCAGAAGTTTTTGGTAAGGTGCAAAACGTACCCCAAATTGTAAGCAGCTGTCAAATTGCTACACTGTCAGTCATCTAACACGGTTGTTCTGATCACTGTTTCTCAGCCACTTACTGGTGAAATAAATATGTAGTACGTCAAAAGATTCCCCTGCAAGCCACCTATTAGAATAATAAACTAGCTTATTTCCTGAAATGTGTGATGTTTTATGTCTCCTAGCATTCTCATCTGTATATTTAGGCTTTACTAGTCTAATTCTTGGGGGTTAGCAATACGCTGGTAGATGTCCAACCTCCCTCGGATCCTGTCTCAATGAGCTCTTGCAGCAATGAGTTCCACCAGCTAACCATGATTGGTATGAAGAAACATTTCCATACGTCACTTTTACATCTGCTGCCAGGACATCACTCTGTTTTTCCTCCTTTCTTTCAGCCAGTTGATCTTTCTACTGAACAAGGTGATCCACCCAAATCTAGCAGCTGCGACTTGCTGTGATTCACATGGTGAGGAATGTGGTGTTACATGGAATTTTCTACTGAGACCCACGGTTGATCTACAACGCACACGGTGGCTTTCTTCGCAGTCAGACTCTGCAGTAACCTGTAAAACTAGTTTGCAGTTTGAAAGTGGATGAGTTAAGTGCCATTGAGGTATCTTTTAAGTGCCACAGGTATTTTTGAAGTAATTGTCTTTATTCCTTTGATGAACTTTGCCTGAAGGCTAATGAGTATGAACATTCCTAGGTAATAGGGAGTCTTTATTAACAGCTCTTCAGCGATTCTCTTTGCAAAGAAAAAAATGTATGAGAGCTGCATGGCTTGGAGGAAACACAGGCTTTCTTTTTTTTTTTTAAGTGAACTGAATGTGATGATGCAGTGGCTGCGAAATTTTTCAGTTTAATAACACTGTGTTTAATATGCTTTCCCTAGTGACATTATGAAACTATGTGTCTGTGACACTAGGAAGTTACTAGGTCTGCAAGGAAAAAATTAGGGAAAAAAAGGTTTTCGAAATCTGTTGGATGCTTATATTGCCTCTGTCTTTTCTTTCTTTTTTTTTAAAGATCAAATTGTCCTCTAAGGAGTTTATTCACGTTCTACAGATTTGCTGAAAGTTATTGTGAAATCTGGTTTAGTCAGTAGCATGGACCATTTCAGTTGCTTTCCCCAGCTCTGGCCAACTAATGTTATTAGTCTTTATTAAGCGGTTAACAACATTGTGGACTTTTATGAGCTTCTACCACAGGATATATAACATAGGTAAAATCATAAAGAATAGATTCATCCTGGAAAAGATGAGATACATGGCAAATGTCCACCTTGTACTCAATAGGTTAACTGTACTTACATTTATTCAACATGCTCTTGTATATAAAGTGTCCATTCTATGATCTTTTGAAAGCTAAAGATTAGATAATTTTTTCCAAAATGTTTTTTGAAGTTTTTCATCTTTTTGTCATTATGGAACATTTGAAGGAAAGAAGTGTAGAGTTTCTTTTTTCTTTCCCTAGAAAAAAATCTCTGTGGAATAGACATTGATACAAAACAATTTTTCTTCAGTCTTATTCAGGGGAAAGTAAAAAAAAAAAAGAAAAAAAGAAAAAAAAAAGTGTTAACTAGGTAATAATTGTAAAATGGAGCAAATACATTAAAAAATGCATTAGAACATTATGAAATAAAAAAGACATTTTTTCACTCTGAACATTCCAAAATGAAAAAGAGAACCGAAAAGATTTGAGCTTCATTTTAAACTTTCTACACAAGTATTACAGTTCCAGGCAATACAAGACATATTAGAGGGTTTTTAAAAATGAATCATTGATAGTTATGCAGACAAAACATTTTTCTATATCTACTAGTCAGTGGGAGTACAGATAACCCTTTCCCAATGTTTATTACCTTCGTACTAGTTCTGGCATGGTATCACAACTGCTGTCAGCAAAGCCAGAAAGCACACAAAGCCATTTCCCTCCCAGTGACACTACAGCAGTTACTCCACCCGATACGACCTAGCTTCGCTTGATAGAAACGATCCCGGTGTGCCCACAAACTACTGCTATTGATTTCACCATGTTCCCTTCTTAGCAACTTGACACTAAGGACCGCTGGCACCCAAATCTTTCAACGTGGAAGCTCTTTATCGCCCAGGTAAATAAGGAAGCTACAGTTTCAGTAGCTGAAGCTCCTGGCAGGTTAGCTTTTAATTATCTCGGTCCTGTAATGACTGGTAATCTCATCACTTTGAGCCTTACTGTATCTGCTGGTCTCTGCTTACTCTACCTTGAAAAGAACAGTGGTGGAGTCTCCTCTTCCAAGCCATACTGCTGCTTACTTTACATTGTGGACCCACTGGTCCACACCACTCCACTGGTTTAACTACAGAGAAATGCTACATTTATCTACACTCTTGAAAGATGTTAAAAGATTATGTTATATTAAGGGTTTACATGTTAAACTAAGAATAACCCATAGGAAGACTTGGGACCCTGTCTTTGATTGGTTGGAGCTGATTTTCCCTCAATGAATTCAAAGTTCATTTGCTATTTTAAGGGAATCCGGTAAGATTTTTTTTCTGTGGGAGGGCGGTACAGTGGGGAAACAGTGAGGTTTGGCTTGCAGCCGGAATTAGCTGGAGAATTTCTGGGTTTTGGCTGCACTTGCTGTAATAGCAGATTAGTCAGTGCAGAGAGATTTACTGGGGACTATACAAAATTAGAAAACCAAATCTGCTTATGGTGAAAACTTCTCTATCATGTCAAAGCCTGCTTAGGAATTCTCTGTGCAATCCACCACTACCTGCTTTCCTCGGACATCTGACGCCTGGATCACAGCAAAGCCATCTGAGAAGGACATACATTTTGATCCCTTGGATGTGCTTTCTTGCATATATGGAAATGGAAACAAAGGCAGGCAAAGAAGGGAAAAAGTGTAGAACTTCATTCTCTTCATTGTTTCTCCATAGCCTAGCAATTATTCAAGAGATAAATGCCTGAATTTTAATATACGTGGCAAAGTATGTTTTCATGAATATTTGTGAATGAATTACAATTACGAAATCGTTTTGCTGCCTCTGCTTTTTTGGCCAAACCTCCTATTGTTTGTCATAGGAATCTGTGATGAGCATTTTATGCTTATTCAAAGCTCATTTATTTTGGTTTCACATCATTATAGCTCATTTTAGCTCATGGCATTTTTCCTTATTCAAAACAGTACAGATCTGAGCAGAATCTGATGTAGTAAAGGGAACTAAGATCCTATGGATAGTGAAATCCATAGTTTTTGAACAGAAAACTTTTATGCACATGTCAATATTATTGAAAAATGTTTCATGTCACAATACTTACTGCATAAATCTTAGTTATAATCTTGGTTTGCTCTAAGGGATCCCAGTGTTTTCATCCACATAATTTCTTCAGCTTTTTTCTCTTTGCTCACATAATTTGTGTATTTGTGTTTTATACTGAGTAACTTTTAACAGAGAAAAACTATTTGCATATATAAGTCAAATTTAGGAACGAGAAACATGAGAAAGTTATTTCATGGATTTCTGGCCTGGTATCAGGAAACTGTGGAGAAGCAAACATTACATCTCATCTACTGACCATGAGGTCATGGTACACTCAGTTATGAAAAAAGTCATTTATAAAGCACTACCTCTGTGGTTTTGCAGCAGTATTCTTAGTTTGCACCTTGAAAATCATAAGCCCAAAGGATTCATTCTTATGGGAAGAAATCTGCAAGTTGTATTAGTCTAGGACTGAATGCTGTTGTTAAAAGTAGGGTTTTCATTATTAAAAAAAAAAAAAAAAGGAAAGAAAGAAAGAAAGAAAAAGCCACACTAGGACAGGAGGAACAAGTTATTTGCACTGTAGCAAGAAATCCTCAGATCAAGCAACCTCTTTTCAAAGTGTGATTGTGGAATGTAACAGCTGTTCAAGATTCTGCTAACTTGTGGGAGATTCATGACCAGTAGATTAATTTGCTTTTCACCAATTATAATTTATCTTACATCAGGACTGTTTACATTTTCTCTGTCAACTACATGCATTAGCACCAGGTTAATGTGCAAACCATGTACTAAATTATGTCCTGTATAAATCTTTCCTGCTAAATACCACAGTCCTTGTCCTTACTTCCTGAGAATAACCTTTGATCTTCACATCAACAATAAAAATAATTACCATCTCTGCCCAGCCCAGTCATTTCACTCCTAAATAGCTGCACAGCTGGAGACAGATGTGTGCTTCTCCCTGGGTAGACCCTACAGGGTCTTCCATGAGGCTTTATATCATACTTGTCATTCGTTTATCAGTGTCCAAATGTTGTACACTGGAAATGTGTGTAAAACATTCTCAGAATTTCAAACAATAACAAATCAGAATGGGAGAGGGGGAAGAAAAGGCTGCAGGAAAATATAGAAGTCTCCCAGCTGTGCAAACTTAAGTAGCTGTATTAGCAGAAAATGCACTCCAAAAGTTACATTATTGCCATCTTCAGCAAACATTGATTCAAGGAATGCATTGTCAAGTTTCAAATTCAGTGCCAGGCTAATGAAAAAATGTTTAAAATCTTCTTTTAGCATCTACAAAGACATCCAGACTATGGCATTCTATTCAGAGGAATTATGCAATTTTTTTTTTTTCAGAAACCTGGTATTTTCTGACTGTGATGTGGAACACAAAGGACTAGAGGTATCTTTCCCTTTTTCAGTTAAAGAAGATTTTTCTGGTAAGCATATGTCTCAGTGTTTGATGCTGGTTTTCCCTTAATTTTACCTTCATGTCTCTCTTGGACATTGAGTGGTTTTGTTTCTAAATCATATGAAAGATTGTATCATTTCTGCTACATTAGGAAAAAAGAATATCAAATAAGCAATATAATTAAGGGAAATGATGTATTTCAAATAATTTTTTTATGATACAATAAAGAGAATGACTTTAAAAGAGAACAAAAATGGAAAAGATAAAGAAATATTTTTAACATTAACCTGTGAAATGCAATATCACAAGCTTATAGAAATCAATTATATGGCTACTGATAAACAGTTTATTAGACTTAAGCTTAATAAACAAAGCTGTATATCCTAGGAAGAATATAAAAACTTTCAAAGCCAATTTAATGAGCCAACTCATATTAAAGACAAATTTTAAAAACCCTCTGAGATCAAACAGAATATGAATTTGATCCAATATGACATGTGCAACTCAAAATGAAAAAGGAAGATGATGTTAAGCAGTCTGAATAATTAATATTTGAAGTGGATTTTTTTTCTCTTTTAATTCAGATATCAGTAGGATTCAATCAGAAAATGTCAATCACCTCTAAACAAGGGAAGAGTTGCCTAATTTGGTTTATTTTTTCCCTCTCCTTTACAGCTATTGACTTTGTCATCAGTCTTCCCTGGTCTCTGCAGGAAGTGTGGACAGTCCTGGGTGATAGCTCCTTTGTTCACCACCACAAACCTCTTCACCTGACCGTGGCACTTCTCTCAGCTCTCTTCATTTAAAACATCAGAGTGAAATCAAGTGGGAAAACAATCCAGAGGGGAAAAAAAATGAAATGGCCTATTGTCAAATGGCCATGTTCACTTGAGTAGTCTTTCTACACTCTGCCATTTGGGAAGTCTGGACAGATCAGTCGTCTTTGGTTGAAACAAAGATCCTATCCTTGCTGAATGCTCTTTTTCATCCTGGAGGTGAGTCTATCTCCTTCTGTCAGTAGAAACTACATCCATACTAATGAATAAAATGACCCAGGGCATATCTTATGGCTCAAAGGACAAATCATTTGGCATGGTGCATGTCCATAGATTTAAGTCCACTCCAGTCCCCCTAGGCAAGATGGCCTCACCCATGCTGCCTGTTGGGAATGGTCCCTTAGCCCGTATCATCTCTGAACTGAGCCTAGATATGAGAGAGTGCTAACTAGCATGAGCCAAAAGTATGTCCAGAGAGAATATTAGCAATTATTAACCAGCAGTTTGGAGATGGACAACAGGATGGACACAGAAACAAGACGTACCCATGTCCTGTCCCTGTTTAAGTTAGAGTAGACATAGTTAGAGTGACTAAAATCACCATCCTGCTTCATGAGATATATTTCAAATGTATAGATGAAGAAAATGGACAAAGTTTTTGTGAGCATTTGCATATCTGTTGCTCATGATCTTAACATTTTTAAGTTATAGACAAATTTTCAAGCTCTGCAGTCACAAAACCAAAAAATCTTTCAGTCACATGAAACACACAATTTTAATTGGCAATCATAGAACAGAACTAAAGCTAATAATGCAAGACAAGGAGATGAAGCTACTGTACTTTGAAGCTGTTTGCTGAAATGCAGTTGTATAAGCTATTCCTTTCTTTTCTGCAGTGAGATCCCCCAAAATAGTGAACTGGGTCTGATGAAAATTAGATCAGCTACTATGTGAGGGTCTCACATTACATTCACCAGAGAAATTCAGTAAGCTTTCTTGGTCTACATCTCTTTAACATGTCTGTGAATGGGAGGCTTCACCGTGACCACAGGGTTCAGAGTCCAGATTACATATCCTGAATCAACCAGGGAGTATCACATTCTGTATAAAACATTTTTTCAGTTAATACAGCAAGCAATGATACTTTCAAAAGCTTCTAAGGGACTTAAAAGTGTAAGTCCCCTTTCCAGCCAGGACTCTGGTCTGTATAGGGTACAGTCATCGAAAAGCTGAGCACCACAACCCCGATGGTTTGCATATCTCACTATCCCCGAGAGTGCTCAGCAAGAGTGAAGTTGCCGTCTCTGGGGTCCAGAAGCTGAATGGAGAACTCACTAAGCTAATGAGCAGAAGCTGCTAAAGCAGTTTTGGAAGATTTGCCAGAGAAGAAGGGCCCATGTAGCTGGAATTCATACCACAAATTCCTTTGTGAACTAATATTTTTGCAGTCTTAGGCACAAAATGCGGTATTGGTGGCAAAAGGTGATCATGTTAGCATTCCCTTTTACCAAAAAAGCCGAGTGCTGGAAACCAAGATGCGGTAACTTGGGGTCCAGAACAGCTTGAGGGGATTACAGCCCACATCTCCCACGTGAGTTCTTCAGCCATTAAGGTAATGACCCTCATAATCATAAGCATATTTTCTCTCCTACACAAAGATGTAAGTATGCTACTGAAAGAACAACAATTCTGTCAGACAATATTAAGGACATTTTATCCCAAAATATCCTTCAGAACCAAAAGCCACCTTGTAATCCCTAGTTAAGGCATATATGGCTGAGAATGACAGGTTGTATGCCATGTACCTGGAAAAGCAGAGAGGATGAGGAGGAGCTGCAGGAATAGTCCATGGGCAGAAGATGACAGTGGCTGCCCAGACTCCCATAGGATGGAATAGGCTGGGCTGGATGCTCAGCTAGGTCCCAGGAAGATCTGGTAGTGTCTGCTTCAGTTCTTGAGTCACCTGCTACTACAGAGACAGTTCTGGATCTGCAGCAGCTCACGTGACACAGTCAGGTGATGTGGCCTCCAAACAAGCCCAAATTGAACTGCTCATGAGCAAGCAGGAGCAGCTGAAAAAATAAAAGTGCAAGTCTTCCACAGTTTAAGTGACTGGAAATTGAACCTTCACAGCCACTGGGGTGGAGAAAACATCTTCATTCCCATATTTTTCATGTGGTCTAATCAGGCGTACTCAGATGTTTGGTTGCCACAGCAGTCTGAGCCAGCTGGTGGTCCTGCCCACCCTTTGCTCCCACTCTTTCTACTACACTGACTTGAGCATTTGGCTAGCATTTGGTTGAGCCCAGTCAGCATGCTGAGAAAACAACTGCCTTTTCACATCCATTTTCTGTTGGATTTGCATCCTGAAATGACTCAGCACTGAGAGGGCCAAACAAACTCTAAAAGGGAGAGGCTGGGACTCCAGCAAAGGGTGGGACTTTGGCACCAATAGTTAAGTCAGGTTATTCTTGCACACTAGCCTGTTGAACCAGCCAAGGAAACAAGTAGGAATTACCTGGGCTTTGCTGTAAGTGTAAGGTGTCTAGCTACTAAGCAAGTGTAGCCAGTCCTAGAGCTCTCAAGGGAAGGTGCTTAAGCACTTTTAGGGAACTTCACTGGAAGAAATTAGACTTCAGGCAACTTGAGGATTCAGTGATGCATAAGTTAACATTTTTCTGAATCTACATTTGGATGAAGATGTTTTTTGTAGTAGTTAAATAGCATTTGGTTTCCTAGATCAATTTGAGATTTCTGACTACTGGTATCAAAGCTACTTTTGAAAATGTGATGAAAGTCCCTTATTTGCCTAGGTATCTGAGAATTTTAGCCATTACATTTCCAGACCATTCAAGGATAATTTTAAATGCTATAATAACTTCTGTGTTTTACAAGTGACTCCTGACTCCAACTGCAGTATAGCACTAAGTACCATATTATGTCGTGTTCCGCTAGAGCTTTCTTGGAAGACTTATTATCATTATGATTGTCACAAGTTCTCTCAGAGCAGCCTTTTCTGATAACTATTACTGCAATAGTGCTAGAAGAAGTAGCTGACAAAGATCTTTCCATGAATCATTTTTTGAATTATATAAATTATAGTGCTTACTTTATTAACTTAGTCTCATATAATCTTGTTTCCTGCTTCTTAAGAAAGAAATTATAAAAAACCCAATCTGTAATGTCTTGTTCTTCATAAGGCACTTTCATTCAAATCTTGAGCAGATTTCTCTCACTTCCTGAGATCCTCCTTGGACAAAGGCCCCAAGGACTGTCCAGCAAAGCCAGAGGAGTCTGCTGTTCTCATACTTTTACCTGTTCTTCAGACCTTTATAAAGATGTTTAAAATGTGAGTACAGCAGTGACAGCATAAATGTGGTAGCCAAAAGGACAGCAGAAGATCATATCTTTATGCATTTTCATGCATTGTAATTTATTATTACATATCTTTCTGTGGGTGTCTGAGCTCTGAGAAGTGAGAAAAATTCTAAATATCGGGTAAAAAACATAAGAGGAGGGATTTTACCATCTCAAAATCTATTTCAACTCCAGTAAACCAGAAAAATTCATGGGAGCCAAAGTGGGAAAAGAGTTTATACTGGGATTTTAATCAGATTTCCATCACCTAGTAAAAATGTTAACATATAACATAGATAGCTTTTTATTAAACAACAAGAATAAGTTTAGAAATCATAGAAATTAAAGACTTTTCAATTGCCAGTACCACCCATGGGAAAAAAATCTGGGCTTTTTGCATCTTTCTATTATTTGTCATTGGGATATACGCTGGCTGTTGCATAAATTTGAGATCCAGGTTTCCTTTCTGTGCTCATATAGTGTGCCATGACATGGAAAAGCTTCATTTTTCACTGCTGCAGTGAGATGAGTGTGTCAAATCTCCAGGTGATAGCAGACAAATATAATAAAGCTGCTCCAAACCTCACCAGCTGCAGATCTAGCCCAAGGACTGAAGCTTTGAGTCTTAGGCACGGCATCTCAAAGCAAAGTGATATATGGTGGTAACAAAATACCCTCCAAGCGCTATTGTTTTCATGTAAACACACCGCTTCCTTTTGACAATGTGAATTGGAACTGATACATGTGGACTGAATGCCTGTGCTCAATAAACCCAAAATAAGAGCAAAACTTGTCTCCAGGAGGACAGAGGAGCCCTAAACCATGTGCTACTTCAGGGAGAAGTCTTGTTGTGCCCTTGAACACACTATGCTGCATACGCTGCTGGGGAGAAGCCACAAACCAGCCAAGCACAGATTCATCATCCAGAGACACTTGGCTTTTTCCATCTGACTTGTACCTGTCTTCCAGGGAATTCAGAAGCTGAAAGCAAAATGGAACCATGGACATTGTGTTCTGGCCTTTCCAGTGATATTCTGAGTACATAAACCAATGCATTGCACTCAATAGCGCATAGATTGAAATAAAATTTGAGAAAAAAAAGGCTAACATGCTTTTCAAAGGCCAATCTGTATCCCAACAGAAGACATTTTCTTTATTTATACATGCAAATAAAACACAAGAACAATAAACATCACACTGAAAGACACGCAGGTATGCAAATAATGAGAATTTGTGCTAACAAATAGATATCTAAAACTATTTTAGAACAATGTGAAGAGCAAAATGAAAGATGGCAGACCAAATGGTGATTTTTGGGAAGGGTAAAATCAGTAAAAGGAGAATTATTGTGATTGAGAACTTTTACCAAATCTCTTAAAGTAACACAAATACAGAAATAGGCTTTCAGAAAAATTCTGAGGTATTTTATGACACACTGATCTAAAAGAACAGATGGTACTGCAGCAAAATGGGCATCTGCATTGCCACTCTGTGTATAATAACATGTTGCTGTTCCTCAACTTTATCCTGTCTTGAACCTTGTACTGCACAAAACCCACCAGTTTTGCCTTAGCTTTTCTGTCTACAAAGCTTAGCTTGAAGAGGAATGTGAAGGAAATGGGAGGTGGATTTGTGGATTAGGTCACAGAGAACAGTGATTGGAAAAGGTATAGAGTTATTAATATGAAAATCAGGCAGTCAAACAAGATTGCCTGCAAGGCTGGCATCGTAACAGCTAGCATGAGGAGAGATGTGCTGAGAAAGAAGATGATACTGGTCAGACAAATAACAGTTCAAACAGGCCTTAGTATGGAAGGTGGCAATTTTTGATCAGTTCAACATGGAAATGACCTGATACGTGCTAGTGCAACAGACAGAGGTTGGAGACCTTGATGGTGGTGGGGTTGCACTTGAGGTGTGTACATATCGAGGGGATAAGTGTGATAAAACCCCTAATGTAGATATATTGAATATACAGCTCACCCGTGTAAACAGGGTTAGGTTAGAGGCTGGGAAGTTCAGAAGAAAATTAAGACAAAAATGTTTCTCAGGGCATCTGTGTTCTTCCTTAAGGGCCTTTGGTCCCTCAGGATATTCTGAGTCTACCATTTGTTGTACAGGAGATGAAACAAATATGTATAGCTAGAAATCAAAACGAGATCTAAACCCATCTGGGGATATCACCTCACCAGTATTTTAACTGAATGCATAGTGTTCTTGCTCCAAGCTATTTTAAGATAGTTCTCCTCTTTCTCATGGCCTTTGAGATGATGTCTATAGTTACATCTACCTTTTTTTTTTTTGGTCTGAAAGTAAATGGAGGAATGGTAGCAATGACTATTCTGATCCAGAATGTTCACCAAGATTTTGGAGACATGCTTCCAAAGTGAAAAATTGTAGATGGCACTGAGTGTGCATAAACCACAAACCCACTCAATAAATATCCTAATGGATTTATACAGTAAAGAATATTACTTAAACTATCTGTACTTCTCTCTGCCTTATTTACTCATAGATCAATGTCATCAGGGAAATACATATTAACACAACTGCAATATATGTTTATTTCAGTTTTCTACTGCCCTGCACCTTGCATTAGCATGTACACCTCTGTAAAGAGTTCTGCAATGCAATGAATCATCCCAATATGTCACTAGTGAGACAAAATTCCTCTCGGTTCCAGTGAGCCATCAGCTCTGCACATTATGTTTCTTTTTCACAATATGTAGAAATTTCAGAGAACAAGAATGTTAGCGTTTCAGGCTGGAGAAAGTCATAGAATCATAGAATAATAGAACAGTTTGGGTTGGAAGGGACCTCAAAGATCATCTAGTTCCAACCCCCCCTGCCACTGGTAGGGACACCCTCCACTAGACCAGGTTGCCCAAAGCCCCATCCAACCTGGCCTTGAACACTTCCAGGGAGGGGGCATCCACAACCTCTCTGGGCAACCTGTTGCAGTGCCTCACCCCCCTCACAGTGAAGAATTTTTTTCTAACATCTAATCTAAATCAACCCTCCTTCAGCTTAAACCTGTTACCCCTTCTCCTATCACTACACTCCCTGATAAACCATCCCTCACCACCTTTGCTGTAGGCCCCTTCAGGTACTGGAAGGCTGCAATTAGATCTCCCCAGAGCCTTCTCTTCTCCAGGCTGAACAATCCCAACTCTCTCAGCCTGTCCTCATAGGAGAGGTGCTCCAGCCCTCTGATCAGCTTCATGGCCCTCCTCTGGACTCTCTCCAATAGCTCCATGTCTCTCTTGTACTGGGGCCCCCAGAGCTGGATACAATACTCCAGGTGAGGTCTCACAAGAGTGGATTAGAGGGGCAGAATCACCTCCCTTGACCTGCTGGTCACACTTCTTTTGATGCAGCCCAGGACATGGTTGGCTTTCTGGGCTGCAAAGCGCACACTGCCAGCTCATGCTGAGCTTTTCATCAATCAGTACTCCCAAGTCCTTCTCCTCAGGGCTGCTCTCAATCCATTCTCCACCCAGCCTGTAGTTGTGCTTGGGATTGCCCGACCCATGTGCAGGACATTGCACTTGGCCTTGTTGAACTTCATGCAGTTCACATGGGCCCACCTCTCAAGCCTGTCAAGGTCCCTCTAGATGCCATCCCTTCCCTCCAGCANGGATCTGATCCATGATCTTGCCAGGCACGGAGGTGAGACTGACTGGCCCGTAGTTCCCTGGGTCTTCCTTTTTTCCCTTCTTAAAAATGGACCTTATGTTTCCCCTTTTCCTGTCAGTGGGAACTTCACTGGACTGCCAGGACTTCTCAAATATGATGGAGAGTGGCCTGGCCACTTCATCTGCCAGTTTCCTCAAGAGCTGCGGATGCATCTCATCAGGTCCCATGGACCTGTGCATCTTCGGGCTCCTTAGATATTCTCAAACCTCATCTTCTCCTACAGTGGGCGGTTGTGCATTCTCCCAGTCCCTGCCTTTGGCTTCTGTGACCTTGGCAGTGTGGTTCAAGCACTTGCCAGTGAAGACTGAGGCAAAGAAGTCATTGAGTACCTCAGCCTTCTCCATATCCTGGGTAACCAGGTTGCCCATTTCATTCTGGAGGGGACCCACATTTTCCCGTGTCCTCCTTTTATCACTAGCATACCTATAGAAACTTTTCTTGTTGTCCTTAACATCCCTGGCCAGAAAGTCACTTGAAAGGAATTAATCTGAGAAAAAATGGATAGCATGAAGAAATAATCTTCTTTGGTAATGACTGAAGGAGTTCTTTAGGATGGAACAAACTATTACCTTGAATTCAAGTGATCACATTAGAAGAAAAAAATGAAAAAGAGCCCAGATGAGTAACAGATACAATTTGCTAATGCGAAAATATATCAGATGGCGTGCATATGCAAATAACTTATATGCACTTACATGACCACTGATGTATCTGAGTGCCTCATTATTATTACTGTATTTAATCATAGAATCATAGAATGGTTTGGGTTAGAAAGGACCTCAAAGATCATCTAGTTCCAACCCCCCTGCCATGGGAAGGGACACCCTCCACTAGACCAGGCTGCCTAAAACCCCATCCAACCTGGTCTTAAACACTTCCAGGATTGGAGCCTCCACAACTTCTCTGGGCAACGTGTTCCAATGTCTCACCACTCTAACAGTGAAGAATTTCTTTCAAATTTCTAATCTAATTTACCATCCTTCAGTTTAAACCCATTACCCCTTGTCCTGTCACTACAGTCCTTGATAAACAGTTGCTTTCCATTTATCCTCTTAATTCTCCTGTGATATGGATAACTGCTGATGTTACTGTATTAAAAATGAGAACTGAACACAGTAAACATATCTTTGAAAACTTTGGCCTATCACAAAAAGGAGTGTTTGGTAGACTAGAATTAGGAAACAAACCAACAACATCTAATGCCAAAAATAGCAGTTTCTGCTCTGCCCAACAGATTTGAATAAAAAATGCCTCACAAAACCTAATTCATTTCACTTGTCCTTTATAAATGCATAATAAGTACACATAGATATGGACTATGTGCTTTCCAAAGTTTCATAGTGAATCAGTGACAGAAGCAGGGAAACAATCCAAAACTTCTGAGCCCTTCTCTTTCTCTCATAAAAATGATGCACATGACTGGTTTTATGTCCTTGAAACTGTACCTTAAGTTTTAATAATTTACATCAAATGAACTGGTTATGTGACTTCAAACATCAATGTACAGTCTTCCTAAAATTAATTGACTAAATAGTTTTGATAGTAAGCTGTCAGTCACTACTGGTTTTGTTTGGTTTTTTTTACTGTCCAGACAAAAATGGGAAGAAAGGATCCTTATGTACTAGAACATAGCTAGGAGTTAAAGTAGATATGATATGAAAATTATACAAATGAAGAGACTCCTTTAGGAAAATAGCTCCAACCATTTTTATTGATTTGAAGATTTACATCTTTGTGCATAACAAAGCAAAGGTTAAATAAGGTTAAAACTTTACTAGCTGGACTGTATTTATACTGTAGTAGACTCTTGAAAATATCTAGCACACAATCTTGACCTTGGAAGAAGTTGAGAAGACAAGTGCTGTCAGTGGCTTTTACTCATACAAAACTTAGCCAGCATCAAAAATGTCAGTGGAACATTTTCTATTTTCATTTAATTCTCTCGGCGTTTTCATTGGAAATGTGTGTACATTTCAATATAAGGCTGCCAAAGCCAAGGAATGCTCAGCTCTGCACAGATGCTTTTACTGCTCAGTATCTAGCATGGTTAACCACTTCACTGCATCTTTTGAGCTACACATGAAGAAAGGGAGCAGTCACCTTTTCTCAAAAGTAGGTCCTTCAGAGATGCGATGAACCCAAGATAAATACGCTCAGAAGTATTAGTCAGAAGATGGTGCTATTATAACAGAACTTCTAAGGCAGCTGGGGCTCTACATGAAACCAAAGCATGTAAGTCAGGCTCAAGAGAAAAGAAGCGCAAGTGTGAATTGAAAGTTGATTTCAATGTGTGTTGATGCTCAGCATCTCACTGGATACACCTTGCAGAAATGTACTCACTGAAAGACCCTTGGCTTGCTTGCAATGCTCACAACAAAAGGGATATGCAAAAAAAAACCCCATATATTTAAGTTACCATTCACAAACTTGCGAACTGATTTGGATTTTATCAGCTCACTTCAGAGACCTTTGAATGACCAACAACATTTTTATATATTGCTACACCATATAGTGTACTCCCATGTCAAGATACAGATTCTGACTGAAATGCTGCTGTTATTGCAAACAACCTGGAAATATGCAGTAATACAATTGCTCTGCCTCTGGAGCAGGATTAGCTCATGTATCTATCTAGAGCTGCTGTTCTGCATCACATGAAGTAGCCTTAGAAAGACTTCCTTTTCTCTTTCTAAGGGAAAAAAAAAGGAAGTTACCCAACTTTTCAAAAACAGAATACTAAATTCTTTGCAATGTAAAAAGGTTCAAGTGTGACTGTGAAGGAAAAAAGGCTGATGTTGGTAGGGAAATGAGCAAACAAGAATATAATTACCAAAACATCTGGTTGCATGTAAATGAGTGCAGTAATTACCCACACAGCAAATGGGTGATTAGAAATGCATGAAATTAGAGTAGTCCATGGGAAAGTTAATTGCACTAATTGATATGATGAGTGAGATGGATTCTGCAGGCTTTGGGCAATCGTGGAAACTAGATTATAGAGAAGAAGGCAGAACCATTAAGCAGAAAACACCACAGATGGGTTTTACTCTCTAACAGAGCTCTCTTCCTTGGTAGAAAAGCCATAGTGTCATTTTTAATATCTGGAACATAAAGAATGTACATTTACATAATGAAAATCCACCTGGGGACAGGTGTCCTCTTCATCATCCATGTATGTTAATGGAAGAGGTTACCATTCCTGGCTGCACTTCAGTAACCTTCTGAAGGACGTTACTGTATTGAATAAACTTCTAGTGGAGCAATCTGTTTTTAAAAAGTACAAAAATCCCATTTGTGAGCTGAAACAGCTTTATTAGCCTGACATTGCTTGAAGGCTCAAGCAGACCGCTCTCCTGGAAGGCTGATGGGCCACAGCGCTTGGAGTCAGGGCAGTGCCTTATAATTAATGACTGTAAGGAGAGGGATATAATAGCTGTGTATTACATTTAGTTACCTAATTTAAAAAAATGTAAATACTTGCGTGTCACCTGAATCCTGCTTTGACAATTATTATTTGGCTCATTTCTTATAGCTTCTTCAACAGCAGGGGTCAGTTAAGGGGAAAAATTCAGAGGAGTGACAGGAAAACATTGTAAGAAGCATTTTGCAATGCTGCTTAGCTTTTCTAGAGTAAATCTGGAGGAACACTACTGCTTCTACTGCAGTGTGTATTTACATCATGGGAAAAACTAAGAGAATGGCAAAAGACTTAGAGACAGTCAGTGGAAATGGGGTGTAACATGATTGAAGAGAGGGGTCAAATTCTTTCCTGCCAAAAATGAGCAAACCTCTGTGAAAATGTCAGTGAAGCTTCACTCAGAAATGTCAGGATAAATTTAAGCCAGTGTGGGAATTTCACAGTGAATACTTTCCTGTCTTTAAAACACAGCCATACCTTTACGCAACTTTCTGAATAAATGCAGGCTTTTTCAGCAGGTTCTGCCGTGCACCATTCTGCGAGACACCTCTCTTGTCTGCCTGCCTTGGCTGTGAAGATGCAGAGCTCCTGGAGAGCCCTCATGTCTGGACTGTGTCAGAAAAGGGAACCCTGCAGCTTCCAGGCTCCTTTCCACAAATGTGGGAACTCGCAGTCCCCGGGGCTGCTGGCTCCTCGTCAAGGTACGTCGGCACCCCGCGGCCGCAACCCCTGCCAGGATGCTGGGGCTTCTGCGAGGTACGGACACAGCCTGGGCTCCCCTGCCCTGGTGGCCACTTCCACAGCACTGCTTTGGGCTCTGCAGATCAGCAATGATCTTTAAAAAAAACTTTTTAAAAACTGTTTTCATGATTTTTTTTTTTTTAAACTTGTAATTGAAGTTTGGGAATTTTCAATGGTCAATTCAATTCTGAAATGTTAAATTTTTTCCCCAGAATTTTAAGTCATGATCTTCAGCCATTTTTTGTTGTAGAAGGGTGAGAGGAACGAGTAGAAGCATAAGTGCTTGGTTATAAGGAGAAGAAATTTGAGAATTAAGCAGTTAATTGTATTCTGGCATGACTAGCATTCTTATTACCTCACTGTCCAATACAGATAAACAGAAAGAATCAGAAATATGTTTACAAGTATTTCAAGGGCACTATTAATTTTGATAGATTTTGTATTTGCACCAATGTATCCAAAAATAAAAATCTGGCCCTTTGATGTATGTCCTTAGGTAAGCAATGTAGGTCCTGCTAACTGGCAACTCTTTAATTTTGACTAAACTAATAAATTTCAAAACATGAAATGTAACCAGGCTCAGTAGTTTGAAAAAAAAAATTGTTTCCTTATTGGGAATCCAAGGTTTTTTACTAGCTATATCTATTCCATTTTAAAAGAGAAAACCAATTATAATGTTTTGTTTCTTGCTAAATGCATAAATAATTTTTATAGGAAGATTTTGTGGAACTTTATGCACTTACCTACATATCTTTATCCACAAGAATTCATACCATGATAGCAAACCAAGAAAAAACCCAAATGCGTGTGAAAAAGAAAACAAAAAAGCAAGCAAAAAGGTTTCTCAAAGATTCACATCCCAATTAAACAAGTAACTGACTTGGCATGTCTCGTCTTTGTTCCATCCCTGCAGCACAGTCTAGGAAAGAGCCTTCCCTGTGGGAGCTGTTAGTCTTGAATAATAAAACAGATAACATGCAGAGAAGGCTGAAAAGAGCCGTTTCAGAGGTTAAGGGAGAAACACTAATTTTGAAAAGGAATCCCAGTGGTGGATGTATAATTGGCCCAAATAAAAGGGAACACACTTTCTTGTGGCAAGTTAATATGAGACAGCTCAGCAACCAAGAAAATAATCAGGCATGAAAAGCTCTGTTTTCTAATTAGATCAGTTTAGGGAGTTTGATATATGTGCCATGTTTCTCCACCATGTCTTGTCCAACTTTTGATCTCTGCGCAGCTGAGTAGCTCCAGGTTTGAGCCTGGATTTCTCCTTTATGGAAGGACTTATGAGGGGCAGAGGTGCCAGAAAGAGCCCCCTCCAAGTTTTTCTCCTCACAATTTAATTACAGAGCATTCTCATTTTTACAAATGTTTCTGCTCACAAGTCAGTTGGAGACCCAGAAGAGACCAGGACGAGTTATACATCCTGCTCCCACATCTCTGCTTCAATATAATTCTCTGAGAGAGCTGTTCCCTACAAAAGATGTTGCTCTCATATCTCCAGCCAACATCTGCCCTGAGATCCTCTGCTACACAGATACTAACACAGTCTCAGTCTTAACACATTGCTGAACTCCACACTGAGCAGGACGAAAATTTAAGGAAGAAAAGGGAGGAATGCATCACTGCCTTCAACTCTACTGGTGCAGATTTATGACGCTGCTGAAAAGGTGCTCCAACATCTGCTGCAGGGAGATCTTGGTTGGTTCCACAGAAGTAACTTTAAAATACAACCACTCCCACATAGGAAAGGTGCGGTCTGCACCCTGCACATGCTTTGATTTTATCAGTCACTGCCCAGATTTCCGCAAACAATGAAACTTTTGCTAAATGCAAAGTATAGCTCCAGGTAACCCCTAAGATTGCCTATCATACGTAAAGTTATGAGCTGCAGGGACAGGAGCGTCAGGTGTGTGCGTGGCTCCAACAGCGTGTGACAGGGGTCAGAGCACTGGAACACTGGAGATCTTGTTGTCTCCCCTCTCCTGCCTCCCATCTGCTCTTCTCTTGGGCAAGTGTCTCCACCTTTCTGTACCTGTAAAGTAGCAATACTAATAACACATACTTCTTTTATAAAACATTAACATCTGCTAAAGCCATGAAAATATTTTCATTCATATTAATAATAATAATTGATGGCGCCCATCTGGAAGCAAAAAAGTGCAGGAACGGAACAGAAAGTATTTAGCTGGAAATATAGCAGTCAGGAGAAGTGTCTGTGTCATGTGTTGTAAATATGGAAAACAGAATACAAAAGGCCCATTTAATTCACATGAGATTCCTGGTCCCTCATGTACCACGTTTGGTGCTGATTTATTTGAATTAAGATGGCAAGAAAACCTTCTCTTGCTGTTTTTTGTTGGATTTTTAGTTCAGTTTTCTTTTGTTTTTAATCAAGCTCTTGCTCAAGCCATGTGAGTAAGAATTCAGTAACACATTGTAAATCACAGTTTGCAAGTTCTGTGACTGCAGATGAGATAGTAAAAGATAATGCTGTATAATTCACATGTGGCTTGTTCGTCATTCAGGCACCACATGTCAGAGTCTTCCTATGCACAGCTGAATGTGTGAGCAGAAGAGTTGGTAGATATTGCAAAGAACATAATTTTAAAGTCCTGGTTATTAGAATCCTTTGGTTATTGCTGAAACAGTGCAGAATCTTATGAGTACAACCTAATCCCTTTTTTTAACCATCTTTGAGTCAAACTCAATTTGCTATGAAACTGTTTCAAAAGAGGACAAAAAAAAACAACAAACAAACAAAACCCCTCCCCAACCCCCCCCCAGAACAAAAGAAATATGCAGTCAGCAATACAACCTCTTGCAAGTAAATGGTAGAGAAAACTATATTCCAAAATGCAAGTGTCTGACACCCCATCATGATAACAAAAGGTTTCTCAAAACTCTGCACCCCAATTAAACATCCCAGTTAAACTTTTTCAACAATGTAATGTTATTACATTGTGTGTCAGGGATTGTAATTTGCTACGGTTGTTCAGACAAGATCTATAGCAGAGCCATCACCCTAAACCCACTTTGTAGTCTTTGGAGACAAATGGGTGAATTGTAATCCAAAAGTGCAGTTTCTTTATGTTGTCCCTAAAGAAAGTCTCGGTTCCTCATATGGCTTCATTTTTATTACCTACCCATTGACTCAACACAAATGCATATTTACCTAAAAGCCTAACCAGGCTGCTGCAGAAGGAAGAGTCATGGGGTTGTAAAGGACGTGTCAGTCAGGACAGGGTACACAACAGAACAAGGAATGATCATCCTTTATGTCTGAAGACTTCCACACCGATATCTGTCTGAGATATCACTAGCTGAGTTTTGCACTGATTGGACGTATTGCTACATTGTCAGCTACCAGCCAGATTTATTAGTTGAATTTTTAGCTTGATCTCATATCAAAAAGAGGGCTAATGCAATCCAAACAAGCAGGTTTTTTACTATCAGCAAGCATCTCCCACCCCTGCTACCCAGTGCATTTAAAACCTTTGGCCAAAATCAGAAAAACTTGACCCTATAAATACTTTGTGGAAACGGGCATCCAGATGAAGGGGAGATGCCCATCAGATAGTCTAACTGAAGGAAGACTGTTACGTGGGTTCACAGCCTGGCACATCAGAGACCTTACAAATGCTCCACGCTTCAGACCGTCAGAGCTCACCTTGTCTTGGACATCAGAATCACACTACGGTCTCGTATTTCCGTACAGCGCGACATCTACACACTTTTAAAGGCAGATGAAAGCACTGCTGGGGTGCCGGTCACCCCTCAGCTCTGACTTCTGCTGCATCAATACCCCTGAGCCATAGAGCTGGTCACTAGTGACACCCTGTAAACATTTCATTTTGGCCCAGAACATGTAGCAATGGTGTTAGCATTACGAATAAGTTAAAAACTAAGAAGCTCTGACCCACAAGGCAACATTAACTCTGTACAGAGCTGCTCCTGTTTTGCTGGGGTTTAGCCCTTTAGATTCTTTCCAGTTCTTAAGGATGCAGAAAGCTTAAACAACTTTAAAAAGAACAAAGCTCTCATGGCCTAAATGATAATGGAACGGTCTTTATAACTATAAAGTAGATATAGTAACTATAACTATAAGTAGATATAGCTATAGATATGGGTATATATTTAATATAATTTCATATAATTACATACACATATGCATTATATGTATGTATATAATACACATATATAAAATGACAGGTATTTGAGAGGATCTAGCAAAAGAACAAGGAGTATTAGGTACTACTAGAGACGTTTACATGAAAACACACATCTATACACTTATCCAGTGCGTGCAGAAGGTGTGGTGCCACTATTCTTCCTTTCAAACAGAGGAACGACCAGTTATGGGTTCATGGAGATTTAAAAAAACTATTTCTACTTTCTAGTGTATTTTGAGTGGAGTATTAGCATTTGGAGGTATGATTTGCAGGCATGATTTTTATTAATAGTGTAGATCATTTACCAGCTGCAGCTTAAGAAGTGATAAAAGAAAAATGATTTTACAAAAAATTCTATATTAATAAATGAACAGCAACAAAATCAATCCATAACTATTAAAGACCTCTTGCATTTACCTTTAAAACAATATATGAGGATGGTATCATTTTGTCATGTGTCTCAGAAGCAAAATCACAGCAGAAGAAAATAGTATTACAGGTTTATTATGTCTCAAAATATAGAAATATATTCCAACAGCATATTTCAAAGAATAATATAACAATAATCTTCAGTTTCTTATTCTCAAAATGGTACACCATTATTTAAAAATATATTACTTAATGTACCCAAAAATTTAATTTCCATCAATTTCCATTTAGAATAAATTGAGTTCAAAAAAGCATATCCACCTACCCAATTTATACAGAAACCAGTAAATTTTTGGAAGACAACCCAGGAATTTAACTGTTCCAAAATGGTAATTCATTTTGCTATACACCCTTGTGCCTGAACTGCAACTAAACATAGATATGTAGGCAATGTCAGTATAAAATAGAGATGGAAGTATAAAATGGAACTGTTGTATTAAGGGGAAAGAGCTCCCAAGATTGAAATTAGAAGTGTTAAATTTTTTTTTTTTTTAAAGAGTGTATGCATAAAAATGTTTTATGTATTACTCCAATAGCAAGATAAAATAAATTAGTTTCTGCAAAAAAGACAGCTGCACATTCACATGCATACACACAGTCACACACACACGCTGATTTTATCAGTCCGTAATAATCTGAGTTTTCTGAAATATGCTTTAAATAACCAGAGAAGTCAGAGTTTACATGAATAGACTGTCTAAGGAGAAACTGGTAAATCCTACTCATTTTTTTACGACACTCTGAGAACTGTTTAAATGAAACAATTTTTAATCAAGGCAATTCATGATAAAAGCTTATATTATAACTAGCCATGTAATATAGAGAAAATAGAGTTTTTATTTTCCCATTTTCATAGCACTAAAACAAAGGGGTGTCCAAGGACATTAAATTCAAAATAAGCATATGGATAGTGGTGGTAAGAATGGTAATCTGTAATTAGTTGTGCAATTCACAACCACAGGATTTCATTTGAGGTCTAAAATTTACGGAGATTAAAAATTATTTATATGGATTTAAGAATTTTCATAGTTACGATGATTGATGCTAAAAAAAAAAAAAAGAAAAGAAAAAAAAGGAAAGATATGCCATCTTAAATCTCATGATTTAATCCAATATCCACCTGATAGAAAAGAAGATGGGACTGAAAGTAGGCTGTAAATTACCCAACGGCTCCTTAGGAAAGGTGATTTTTATCTTTCCTTGAGAACAGCCACCATCAGGGACAAGATTTTCAATTAAACAGGCGACAACTGCTGCGTCTCCTGTGCCTTCCCTCCCATGCTCAGAAAACAGGTCCAGAAATGGGAGCTAAATGGAGCAAAGCCCTTCCATACTCTGTCTTCTGTATATTTTGTGAATATAGTAACCTTCCTGTGGAATGGGAAGGCTTGTGTGTTTGGGTTTGGGTTTTCTTATTTATTTCACCTTACGTTGTTATTATAAAAATATTTGCCGGAGCAGCGTGATAGATAATAGACTGATGTGATTTGAGGTAAGAATGTTGTAGTTCAATTTTGAGAGTTAACTTGGAAGTCATAGATAGAAGCGAGAGTCTGTCTCCACAGAATTCCCGAAGCTTTGAGCCCTTTGCAAATTGCAGCCCACAAGCCAAGAAGTAACATACTCCTCCAGTTACACTCATCTTGTTAAACAAAATAGTTATAACAATTATGTGCAATCATTTAACTTCTATTTTCTAGCTACTATTTATTTACTTAAACACTGTTCGACATTTCACTTTTTCTAATGGAGCAGAACTTCTAAAAGAAAAAATATGTTTAGCCAAGCAGTTTTGTTTAGTTTTTTTTTTCTGTGCCTTTTTCTAAATAAATACCCCGCCACAGTTTTCATTGGCACAATATGACCAAACGTATTTTAGTTCCTTTAACAATATGAAGCAGTTACAGAAGATCTGGAGTTTCTAGCTTTAAAAAAGTCTATACAAAGGCTTTACTTTAAAATATTGAAATGGAATGAAACAGATTCCAGTATGGTCAATTGAAAAATTAGTTTCTGAAATTCTACTGCATAGTGAGGTGACCCATAAAATAAATGGTTCTGAAATTTTGCTCATACAAAAGAAACTATATACTTTTAAATAAATAAAAGCTACTATATACATTATACTGTACATTTAAATGAGAGATGACATGAAATGGAATAAATTTAGGAGTGCCTTTTCATCAGCAAGGCTCATATCTTGACTTTATTACGATTCTGAATAAACCCCTCTGCTTTAGATTATTTTTCTTATTCTAGTGGCAGCCACATGACCGCACCACCATATTCCTGTATTTTTTTAGAATAACATTGGAACTGTCATCAAAGTAGAGCACGGAGATTGCATTCAGTTTTGTTGGTGCACAGCATGGCTTTGGTACATGATCAGGGAACATCAAATGAACCTGAAAGACAGATAAATACATAGCTCATATATCAAACAGAGAGGTACAAGGACAACATCAGTGCAAAACATGTCTTTGCAATTCAGAGGGTGCTGTGGTCACACATTTTCCTCGGTTAGCGGCTTTAAAGCACAACTTACCTCCAGAAGGTTGCTCTGATTTCAATTGCGTGGGCAGAGTTATACAATAATAAAGCAGATGCAGAGATAAATGAGGAGGAGTGGCCAAGACAGAAAGTTGGTTTTCAGAGGAAATTTAGAAAAGAGTTGGACTTGGGTGCCTGCTCAGGAAAGCACTTAAACATATTGTCAGTACCACCTCTGCTGAGGACAGTGCTTCACATGAAGCATGGGCTCAAGTCCCAGATCTCACCAGGACCCCAGCATTTGCTAAAATGCTTTCCCGCATCAGGGTCTCAGCACGGAGGGAAGTCTGTTGCAGACAGCAAAGGCTCGTACTGAAACTCTTTGCAGCCTATGAAAAGGCAAGATGTGGGCTCTCGGACAGTATGAGTGCATTTTGAGGTCTTATCTAGGTATCCGCAGAGCTGATTCTACTTCCACTGGAGTCAAAATCAATTCCTAAGGTGGGTGCCAGCTGGACAGAAGGTTTGGGGAAAGGGCTGAGGCAGAGAAGGCTTTATGTACACTAGGCTGAAATATATCAATGAAAGGTTAAAGAGAAGGAAAAGACTTTTGAACAGCATCCCAGAATGAACAAGATCTGGTGGAAATATCTGAAAATGGGGGAAATACAAGTTCTTTGTACTTGAAAGAAGGTTGGATGTAATATTCTACACATGCTGAAGACTTGGAAACTGGGGAGGCCAGAGAAGAGGGAGTTGTAATAGAGAGGGCAAGAGATTATTAAGGCATGGATGAAGACTTCAGCAGTAATAGGTTTCATTTGTATGTTAAGTCTTTGTAAATCTGTTAGAGCCATCTGTCTTGCAGTGATATAAGCCCAGAGCCTTTGCCAGACAACAGAGAACAGTCTATCAGGAAACGATTTTTACATAACTGTTACCATGAGAAGGTCTTTTGAAATGAGCAATAATAAATCCTGAAGTAGCAGTTTAGTAAAGGTTTAGACACACATTTAAAAACAGTTTAACAAATGAATAGCAAAGCACTGGAGAAAAGAATGATTGTGCCTCATCTAGGCAGATGTTTGCCCTGCCATGACTCCTGGTCCCACCAGCCCCTGCCACCCCAGCTGGGAGCACCGCGGCCCTGCTAGCCCCACACCACAGTGATGCTCACAGCCTCTTCAAGAGGGAGCCTGGAAATTAGGGGGACTCAACCTGCTGATCCACTGACTCGCATGACCAGCATGCCAATGCTCTTCCGATGCCTCTTCAGAGGGTGATGGGAAGTAAGAGAGGAGGAGAAAGCTTATCTGACTCATTAAATGCAGTCTATCATATGTACATATATATGCATCTGTAGCATCTCTCTGCCTAAGTTCAGTCTCAGAAAGAGAAGAGAGAGAGGTACTGGCCCAGCATTTCTCCTATTCTTGTTACAAAAGGGAAAAAAAAAAAAAAAGTCAGTAAAGTTTGGAGGGGTACCAAGGAACAATCACTTCCCAACCCAAAGAGTGGGCTTTTTTAGAATGGTGTAATCAGTATGGCTGGGAGATGATTACATTTGGATTAGGGTGGGGTGTATGAATAATCGTTTCCCAAGCCATCCCCATGTGCACACCTTGTGTAAATCTGAATTTTGTATAATTTAAACCAGAAAGCATTCAACTACTGTTATCTCATCTAATTTATGTGCAGTTAAAATTTAATTAGGCTCATGATTTTTTGGCTGCACAACTGAATGCATGTACAGTACATGCAGAGGGAGACACACAATTCCAAAAAGGCCATAAAAAGGAGGGAAATTTTAAGTATCCAATTTTAAATACAGGACAAACTACACAAATTTCTTAACCCGGGAAACTAACCATTTTTGGAAAGGGTAGATACACAAGAGAAAGTAGCACTGGGCCATTTCTTATTTAACAGTCCATAATTGTAGGTGGGAACTCTAACCTGGGGATCTCACTGATATTGGCAACTTTTCTGGACAATGTTTGCCTAATGCTAAACTATTGCTTTGCTGACCTATTTCTTTTCAGCTCAGGACTGCATATATGCTGTTCATCATCATGGCCTAGGCACATTGCTGTATTCCTTGGCGAGTAGCATTTGCTGTTCCTGTTCACCTGAACCCCTTACCATAATGCTTCTGTTTATTTCCAGCCTCTGAATTTTTCCCTTCTTTTTGTGAATCTTGATAACTTGAATTCTGGTATAGAGGAATAATGTTGCATTGGTGGCTGGACTTGTAGAAGGTACATAAATGAAAAGTTGAAAAGGTCTCGGCACATGTTGAGGTTTTAAAAATGTAGAAGTACTCACATGGAGGTACTTAGCAATTTCATAAGCAGGATTTGTTTTCTATCAGAAAGAAACCAAACTTTGTTTGTTTGTGGGTGGGGGATTTTTTTGTTGGATTTTGGGGTTGGGGTTTTTTTTTTTGTTTTCCCCAGGAGGCTAATAGCTGCACTCATTTCTGAAGGGGGAAAGGCTTTTCAGGCCCACGATTTTTATGTGAAAAGCAAAGAAAAAGTTAGCCATCCATGGACAGACTCATCAGCATAGTCTGGTGGTCAGGATACTTTCCTATTATCAGTTTAAATCAGAGGGACCCTTAAACCCATGTTTCTCTAATTGCAGTCGAGTGCCTTGACCTTTCCAGAAACTAATTAGGGATAGCAACCCTTTCCTTTTCTGATTTCATACTCCCACTCCCTCCTCATATATTATCTGTCATTCCTCTTCTTAATCATTCTGCTAATACTGATGCTGTTCAGAGCCAGTTCTTCAGCTGGCACAGGTGAAAAATCATGACCAGGCATCAGGCTCACAGTATTACATTTAGGCATAGTCTAAATGTCTTGATTTCTGTAGGTGTTGTGTTTTCCAAACCATAGCTGCATGCTGCTGGGGTAGAGGAGGCCTAGCCAGCTGCTTCAACTAAGATCATCTTTTTGGCTGCTCCAGTTGACACACAGGACTAACATAAGAACAAACAGAGGCAGAAAGCTGGCTGCAAATCCCCTTTTACATGTACCAGGCAGAGCAGCAGATCCAAAAACACTTATTTATAAATTGCACTTGTTAGCCAGGCATGACTGAACACAATTTCTTACATGCAAATGCATCTGCTTGCAAAGCTTCACAATAAATTACGGTTTAAGTATCTCTGCCAACAGTTGACAACAGAGGTCCACAGAGTGGCCAAGTGTCAACATTTCTGGAAGGTATAGCATGTAGATGTTAACACGGAGCTTCAGTAAGCTGCAAAAAACTCTTGGAAGTGGGACCAGGGGGCCCCTTTGGTTCCTCTCTACACAATTCTCCAGTAATATGACACAGTCTTCTTGTATGTTACTGCATTTGAAATGGAACGGAAACCTACTACACGGGACACTCTGGACAGTTCATTTTTTCTCCAGTGTAATCATCAAAGCATGTATTTGAAATGGGTTATCTTTTACACAGAAATAATCAAAATCCGATAGTAGCAAACAGAGAGGAAGAGGCACCCCATCCCAAGACACTCGCAACTGCAAAACAGGCCACTACAACATGGGCAGAGGCGTACCAGAGTCTGAACGATGGCATGGTTTGTTGCATTCATGTGGGCGTTGAGGGGGAAAGAACACTCTCCGTCGCAGTAAAACGCAGCGTAGCCCTCCGGTGCAATAATCCAATCCTAAAATGAAAACAAATAAACCCCCTTTTTTTTTTTTTTCTCACACAGATAATTAAAACTATATCAAACTAACTAAGACTTGTCCAAGGACATAATTAACTTCAGATTGTGGCATGTTAAATTACCTTTTTTCTCCCTCCACCCCAAAAAAAGTATTTGTTTTATTCATGCAAAACTCAGATGAAAATTAAATTAAACTTAGAAATCTGTACTGAATATGAACTAATGAGGCTGTAAGGGGAACTAAAGGTCCAAATATGTTTGTCAGAATACTTTTCTTCCCAGACTGAAAATCTGGAGCGCTTCTTGGTGCAATAAAAGTAATTAAAATGCATCCTCTTTCTTCAGCATACACGATACCATTAATTGTATTATTGCATGAGACTGAGGATTGTTGGAGATTACCCGTTGGAATGTCACTCAATCATGCATTTTGAGTATTTCTAGCAACACAGTGTGAGGAAAAGGCCGCAGGAGAGAAAATATTTTAAAATGTTAATGAAAGCTATGTGTTTAGTTTGCTGAATTACTCCTTTGCCAGGCAAAGGTAATGGAGGTGCTGTGGGAAGGGCGCAGATGATCAAGTACCTACTTCTTGGGTCTTGTTTCTTTTTATCTCATTTCACCCTGAGTTTCACTGATCAAATATTGTACAGTGTAGCTTTGGCTTTCCAACTGAAACTTTGAATTCTTCAAGTAGTTTTTTGGGGGGAAAAAAAAAAAAATTCTTTTCTCTATGGCCACCTTGAATGACTGATCTGAGAACCTTGCACATCTTAGGGCATATCAGAATCTACTGTTTCAAAAAATGAAAAAAAATGGTGATAGTGGAAAAATCTGTGATCTACAGAGAGACAATGGCTCACTTGTTCAGTAGCCTGAGTTCGAGTCAATACCACAAGCTTGGTCTGTGGCCGTGGACAGGGTGATTATGCTCTGCAGAGTTGGGAAAACAGTCTCTGCCTACTTCTTCAGGCTGCGGAGAGGATAAACATACTACGAAAAGTCAGGCAGAGTAATGAGGATGTATGAGAATCTGAGCTAGATATCTAAAGGATGAGCTGTCACTAAAGAGGTAGCGCACTTTTTCTCATCATAGACTTATTCTGCTCACAGAGGATTGTTTTAAAATGATTCAGAGAACTGTGAAATGCACAGGCAGCCATCTCTGAGTTCTTACCTACATATGCAATATGTCTAGGTTATAGGTTGGATGGACTTCTTGTTCTTTCTTTATAGATATCTCCTTGCTTTCTGGAAAAAAAACCCTAGACTGATCTCTTTTTTCATTTCTCATAATGCCCTGCCTCTGTCTTTATGACCTTTCACTTCAAGTACCCTCTTTTTTTGTTACTGTATGGCAGGATGAGTTTTTCCTGGAATTTATATAAACTTAGCTATGGTGTTATAAAGATCACTGAGCAGGGATCCAAGCTCTAGTTCCCTACAGATCCTACCTTAGTAAAATCTTTCTGACCTGCAGCAGACAGCACTGAACCAGGGAGAATTCAAATGCAGATTTCAAAAGTTCCGTTGCTCACTGTGGGGATTTTGGTTTCATTTACTGCAGATCTAGTCATATCTTGAATAATAGTTCAGATTTATCTTTATGTGAATGAATCCAGATCTTAAAGCCATTAATGCCTGTAAAATCTTTGAGAGAGCAGCAGCCAAAAAAGGTAAAGCAATAGTGATAGGGATTCATTACGAAATGCGTTTAAAGAATATGTCTCTCATCAGTGAAATACCAATTCCTATGAGGAAAACAGACTGTAAATAATGAGGTACTGTAAAATAGATTGTCCCAATTAGAATTGATAAGAAACAGCATTTATAACCATACCTGCCATCCTAAGTCTCGAAAACTCACATAAAGTTCATGTTTCTTACATGCTTGCTTTTGTTCACTTGTGTTATAATCTACAGGAAGAAAATAAAAATTGTTTAGAGACATTGCTATTTTTGAGCTCCTGACCGAACTGTACGAAGGAAAGGAACAAACGCACTGTTATTTCTATTCCTAGGGTTGTCATTTGTATGCCTAGGGTTGGTCACAAAGGCACTGTAAACTTGGAAATTCAGAATCAGTGGTGTCATCCTGGTACAATTTGGGTACACAGCAGAAATGATGCATTCAGCGTTAGGGGAAACAGGTTTACAGGACGTCTGTTTGCTGGCTAGCTAGGTAACAACTCCGATAATACACACACAGGTAATCAAAGGAGGACAAGTGAGACCCTCATCCAAGATACAGGGAAGTCATCTGTATGTTGACACAGGTTTAATTGCCAGGTAGAGAAAGTAGCCCTATTCCAAAGATAAATTAACTGATAAAAATTGTCCTGAAACAACAGAACTTCCAAAAGTCTATTATTTAAACATTAGCACATTTTGTAGTCCCTAATTTTTTTACATTTTCTGGAAATATTCACCACTTTATGATCTTTAGTTGGCACTACTAATGTAAACAAGCACACTAATAGATGCTTTTTAAAGGCCTGAATGTTTCTGCACTGTCAGAGACGTGTCAGCATAGAAGGACAGACAGAACCTGCCATACATGCTTCTCCAGGACAATCTTAATCCTGGAGAAAATGTAGTACTTGTTCCTTACTGCCCCTGGGTAACAGGAAAGGAAGGGAATAGGGTCATGCCTTCACCATGTCAGCACCCCAGAGCTGGGTTTTAGTGCTGTTCTAGTGATGCCATCAGTGAGGTATGTGATGGAGCAGGAAGGATAGGTTGTCTCCTCTGGTTTCATGTGAAGAATGCTTAAAGTGGGTTTTTTGAACCCAAATAACCATTCTGGCAGGAAAAAAAAAAAAAAAAGAGTTGGCTGAAATTCACAACAACAACAACAAAACCCCAAATAAACAAGGAAGACACTGAAAAAAACCCAAAATCTTCATTTTCAGGAATAGAAATTTTTTTAGGAACGGTTTTTTAACATTAAAATACTTGAGGCTGGGATGATTATGCCTGTGTTTAGAATTCCTGGAAAATTAAGCGAGAGACCTTTTTCACATAAAATGAAAGGAAGGGAATTTTACAGTCTGTGAGATAACTCACTGTAATGCTTCACTATCCTTGCAGAAAACTCTTCCAAATAGCTCGCTTAAATGAGCTTTTCTGCAAATTTACCAACTGCTTCTTGTCAGCTGTCCTGATCGCTGCTGCCATTGCTTCTGGGTTCTCTTCAATTTCTTTGTGTCTTTCTGAAGATGTGATGGCCAAAACTGAACACAATGCCAAGTAAAGTAAAATAATTATTTCCTATGACTTCCAGATTATTTTCTAGCAGTATATCCCAGAAAAGGAGTTTTGCTGCAAAACCACACTGTCAAATAATCAACTTCAGATCCTTTTTTGATATATTCATGCCTAGTAATTTTAGGATTATTTTGTATTTATGCAAATCAATGAGTTAAGAACAGGTTGGGGGTGAGGATGTTGATGAGAACTGCAGGATGATGAGGCTGCAGCAACCATGATATGGTGGAGTTAAAGGTTCTAAGACATGACAACGTGCAGCCCTGGACTTCAGGGGAACATATTTCAGCTTGTTCAGAGAACTTATTCACATGATCTCATGGGAGACTGGCCTGGAGGGCAAAGGAGCCCAGGAAAGTTGGCTGATCTTCCAGGACAACCTCTGAGAGAAGCACAAGATAAGTCCAGCGTCATGTGCAGGTCAAGCAGGTGTGGCACAAAGCCACTGTGGCTGAATAGGAAACTCTTGACTGAGCCCAAATACAAATAGGAAGCAAAAGTAATGTGGAATTGGGATAAGCTACGCAGAAATAGTATAGACATTTGGCTGAGTATGCAGGGTTGAATGTTAGAAAAGCCAAAGCTCAGCTGGAGTTGAAATTTGTGAGGGACGTGAAGGTCAACAGGAAGGACTTCTATAGGTACATTCATAGCAAAAAGAAAAACTAAGAAAAATACAGATTCATTGTTCAGTAGGGCAGAGGATCTAGTGACAAGGACTCAGAACAGGTTAAGGTACTCAATGGCTTCTTCATCTTGTTTTTTACTAGCAAGATTTACCCTTGGGGCTCCCAAGTTGCTAAGTCTAGTGACTGAAGCTTTACCCACAGTAAAAGAAATAGAGTTAGGAACCACTTAAGCATACTGAAGATACACAAGTCCATGCGAGAAGAAGGGATGAGTTTCAAGGTGGGGAATGAGCTGATCAACATCACTGCAGTCACTCCCTGTCAGTTTTGAGTGTTCATAGTGACTGGGGAATATTTCTGATGATTCAAAAATGGAAAACGTGATACCCATCTTCAAGGGGGCCAGCCAGCTTAACCTCAGATTTTGGGAAGTCTGTGAGCAAATCTTCCTGGATGCTGTGTCCAAACACATGAAGAACAAGAGGGTGTTTGGGAACAGTCATCATGGATTTCCTAAGCCGAACTGTGCCTAATCAATATGATTGTTTTCTGTGATGAGCTGGCTAGCTTTGGGGCCTGCGAAGAGCACTGGGGTGTTCTTCACTTTGCTCTTAGGAAGGTGTTTGATACAGTCTCCCATTGTTTTCTTATAGCCACATTGGTCGTATACAGTTTGGACAGGTAAGGAATATAAAGGGTGGAAACTTGGCTGGGCTGCTGGGCTGAAAGGGTTGTGATCAGTGGTACAAAGTCCAGCTGGCAGCTGGTTGCTAGGGATTTCCCTAAAGGAGCAGTACTGGTGCCAATAGTAATTAATGTCTTTGTTAGTAACCTGGACAATAGCACGGAGTGTGCTCTCTGCAAGTTCACAGAGGATACCAGATCTGGGAGGAGTGATCAGTCATCCAAATTACCAATAAAATGTTGGGCTGAATGAAATCCAGAAGAGAATCAGTGAGAGGTCATTCAAAATGCCCACACAAAGTTTACTCTTATTGGTAACATGATCTTTGAATATGCTTTTTCTTTTTTTTTAAACAGGCTATGAACCCACTTTCTGTTGAATATACCTGAGCCCCAATATGTCTCCTGAAACTGTGTCAAAAGCTGTGCACAAGTCAAGATGTATCCATTTGCAGTACTAAATAATTTGTTCAGGTGCCACCAGGGATGTTAAGTTAGGGGTGGATGAACATAATACACCAAATCCTCATTCCTTTTTAAAGTTGAATACTACCTTCTTTCCTATGGTATTTTCCAAGCCCTTCATGAGCTGATTGTCGGTGACACTCACTAAAGGCTCTCCACAGGTAGTTAGTTACCTTCTGCCATCTCAGATACCCTTAGCTGTCCCAGTGCAGGTAGGCTCAAAATAGATACCCACATCCTATGGGAGTCCTGTGCCTTTCTGGAGGAGCCACTGGAAGCAAGGCAGGATAACCTAGGACACCACAAGTTTTTGAAAATCTATATGCCTTTAATATAATCAAGAACTCTTAGTCATCCTTTGTGCTGAGCTGTCTGTAATAATCTAGTATTTTCTTCACACACATTAGAAGTAAGGTGAGAGTAAACTATAACTTAAAAAAATTTGAACGTTGTTTCACTGATCACTCTTTACAAGGATCTGTATACTGATTTTGACTAGTATCAGTGCTCGTAGGAGGCAAATATTGAGCTTTTCTGTTTCAACTATCAATGGAAATTTAAAATTCTATCAAGTCACTTTGCAAAAAAACTGTGATTGAAAAATGTGGGAGAGATGCATATGAGAAAGTCAGGAAAGTCACAATCTGGTTTAAATAGCATCCAAGCAGGCAAACAAAAGCTGAAGAGTGTGCTTTTGACAGTTTTCTCTAAGTCATGATATTTTTGTATTTAACAATACGTACAGAAGTTTTAGCACCGGAAGGTAGTGGAAGGTAGTGGAGAAAGGCTGAATAATAAATATGTAAGTCATCACATAGATGTCTTCATTGTCTTGGTACTCTAAATTATGTGACTATAAGTTAACCAGCGGTGGATGAACAGTCCTGTCAGAATAATATATTTTTTGGTCTGTGATTCATATGCAGACAGGTATCTGCAAACCATCTAACCCACACATGTATGAAGAAAGTGAGATTCAGGCAAGTCTGTATTCCTTCCTTGAATTCTATCTTACATATAAGACAAATGTTGTGTGTAATGTAACATTTCATGTAAGTATCAAATGTGACATTTACAATAAGATCTGGTGCCAAGGATCCAATTTCACATACTGTAGCTTCAAGGCCCATATGCTTATCCTGTCAAGAATTAAAACTGTAGGCTATTGTGACTAAAAAATACTGTTCCTCAGTTATTCAGAAATGGCAGTTGGGGGCCAAACTCCTACGTAGCAGAAAGAGCTGTGGAAGAAGGGTAAAAACTTATAAGAAATTTAATGAGGGTTTTTTTGGCAAGGGAAATAAAGACATATAGACATGTTTATATATACTATCACAAAGTACTGTTCCAGCCTGCCCATCTCTTGCTGCCTCCATCTCCAATCAGGGTTGCTGTCCTGTCTTTGATGCAATCGCACTCACATTTACTTCTTAACCTAATTTTGTTTGTACAGAATGGTTTTCTTGAACTGCAATCTTTTTTTGACAGAGATCTGGCGTAGATCATACTATATATAGTGATGTACCTCTACACTTATGCAGACTGGGGGCCTAAAGAATTTAGGAGAAAATTTGTTTCATAATGCACATTTCACTAGAGATGTTCTGATTTTTCTTGTTTTACAACAGTTCTGGAGCATGACTGGATGCACAGATGAGGTTGACCAGTGTTTTGAGACCTACAGACAGCTCTTCCCAAGGTAATTCTCAAGCCAACACAACCTGCTGGCATGTGTTAAGGTTGAGTTTTTCCCAGGTTAAACCAGCAGGGAGCTTGTGTTCAGCTTTCCTGCTGTAATCAAGGAGGCTTAATAGATCCATTCAATTCTCATTTCCTCATGGGCTAGAAAGATGGAGTTCAATCTGAAAGTATTATATTTAGGCTTCTTGTGTGTACCGTGTACTTTGATGATTTTCCACTCCCTCAAAATAATATAATGCTCAAAATTAGTAGATATTTTCCAGGAAATATGAAAAATCTTTTTTTTAATATATTTTTTGTGCAGAGAGAATATTACTTACCCTTGAGGTAAGATATTGTATTTTGGAGTTAACACAGTTGCACAGATCATCTTTGACTGTATTTAAAAACAAACAAAATCCCCAAAACCCCACCCTCACATTATGTCATTAAGTCCAAAGCCCTTTTATGAAAATAGGGAAGTGCATCATATGATAACAGTAAAATAGAAGGAACAGTTTCTGCAGGAAAAAATGTGAATTTGGTCCCTCTACCGAGGTGAATGAATTTAAAGCAAGCATCAGCTGACAAGCTTAACTGATGTACACGCTTAAACCACGTCTGAATTACAAGATGGTCGGTCAATTTTTAACCTGCATTGTTTCAAAAAATCAGAAGTTTAAGCAGTTAATGAAGAGAGAATATTTAGTCAATATAACTTTATAAATAATGAATAATTTTTAAAATGGCCTTTCAGCTATAGAGCACGTAATTTCTTTTTTTTACTAGTAAAAAGCTAAAATTTTCTATTTTGGGACTTCTTTCATTACATACTGCGCCCCTTCAATATTGATTAAAAAGAGGTTAGAAGTCAATTGTGCAGATGAGCTATTTGTGGTACAGCTATACAACATATCAGAAAACTTGACAATACTAAAAAAAAAAAAAAAANTACAAAAAAATTAAAAAACTAAAAAAAAAAAAAAAAAAAAAGCAACCAAAAAACCCCAAACAAAAGACAGTTGTAAATAGAGATCCCTGGTGCCCTAACAAATGTCAGGGGCTTTTCAAAAGCTAGAGTCCTCAGAGGAAACATGTGCATCTCTCTAAGTCATCTACCTCAGAAATAACTAGGCTACAGGTCCTCAGCGGAAACTAGAGAAATAGCACAGTATTTTTACCACCTATACATCATATATAAATAAAAATGAGCCCACTACTGAAGCAGTAAATTTTTTTTTTTCCCCAGGATATGTTTTAATACTAATTTTTAATCTTAAAGTGGGATTTTATTCCAGTATATCACCAGGTAAACTTTAAATAAGTTTAGAAAGATAAGTTATTAAGATAATTTCTATGACTTATTTAGCAACTCAGTAGCAGTTTGTGGTTGTTAGGGCAAAATTCAACCTTGTGAAGAAGATCAGGGAAAGGCTTATGCATTACATTAGAGGAATCTGTAGTCTGCCACTTTTGAGGTTCTGAGATGGATATAAGTAATGCCTGATGCTCATAATGGTTCTCCTCAAATAGATGTGTTCCACTTCAGGGCTGATTTTTTTCCACTAAATACTAATTCACTTACTTGTAGACATCCACAGGGCTTAAGAGTAGCATCTACATTGAGGTTTTGATATGCTGGTGCTAGAATTGCCATACTTTTAGAAAGATACATTTTCACATCCTGTATCCAAAAAGTAGAAATGTTTGTTCAAAAATGAGAATGTTTAGAAAGTGATTTTGTGCCTTTGGCTGAAGGAGCATTTCAGGGAAGAATTGGAGCAAAACTTACTCAGGCTCTAATGGGACTAACAAGGTTTTCACATGCATTATTGTCAGTGCTTTTCAGGTAAATAAGGGATCAAATTAACTCCTGTTCAGGGGTACACTCTATTTATGTCAATACATCTCAGCTGGTCTGAACTCGTAAATAGTTTACACTTTCACAGATTGGTTAAGCTTTTTCCAGTATTCAGATTTTTGTGTTACATCTTGGTTTCTTCAGCTGAGAGGCAGCTGAACAAGAGTCCAAACACTGTCTTTTGCTGAGGCTTCCTTGACAAGCAGTTGGGGTGCAAACCTTCTCTCTCTACGTTTTTGTCATGTGTAGCAAAGATCCCATCGAGTTGTCTTACTACGTAGAACTAGTTTCAAGCTCAGGTGCAGCCTTTCCCAAACTACTTGGGCATTTCACCATCCAGCAGCCCATGAAACATGTAAGTGACCTGACTCACAGAAGGTAGATCATGCTCTGGGCCAACATAGCAAAAGACCAAAGCTGAGGGATGGGGGAGGGGAAGGGGGAGGGGGCAGGTCAAAATAGAGCAGGAACACAGTTTCTGACAGTTCAGCCACTGAACAGTATCTTGTTAAGCTGCTGTGACTCCACTGCATTTGAGCAGGTGCCCATAACTCCTTTCAACAGACTAGTAAATCATAGCTTCGTCTTACCCCCAACACTTGGCATCCTAGAAGACTCCTGATGACTACTGGATTTGTTGCGGTTCTGATTTTTCCTTTTATTGTTGGCTGCTCGGACAGAACGGAAAAGCACTTCACTTGCCTTGAAGAATGCAACCATGAATGGTTGCTTTGACTGAGGCCCATGTCTTCCAATCAGGCCAGCAGATTTGACATTGATACTTCGACCTATGAAGTAATGGAAACTGTAAGTTAAAAGGTGAAACTCTGCCCCTCCTGAAGCCACGGTGGGAGTTCAACTGCTGACTGAAGCATGGCAAGGATTTTGCCCATAATCCTGAATTTACGTGATTAAGAATCTTAACTGCATTTTGTGGAACGGAACTTAAAAGATAACAAATTCAACGACTTACAAAAGTTTCAACAGCTTTACAGTTAGTTTGTCATTGCATAAAATTGCAGTGTCTGTGTGCTATATATCTTATTCATTACTCAGATATTTTAATTCAGTCTCATGTACACACGTATAGAACTGAAAAATAAATGATCCCCATTAAAGTCTACAGGCTATCGAAAGGATAATGTAATGCAGTCATCTAATTTTTGCATCACTTCAGTGTGAGATATGGAACCTTATATCCCCAAAGCAAATCGGTAGCAAAGAGAAGTGTAGATAATAAATATACTTCTGCTTTAAAAATAAATATCGTGCAGTGTTACTCAAACTGATGTTCATTCACTAGTAAAGGTAGGAAGGCATTCAGTCGTTCAGGAGAACAGAGTTTGAAATATGTACATTATTAACTTTGGTTCTGTTCCCAGGGGATGTGCATATTTCTTTAAAGTATTTGTTCAGTCAGGACTGTGTGGTAACCTCACTATATTATAGGATCTAAACCTCAGTAAAAGAAAAGAAAGCAAAACAAGTCACTGAAACTGCATCAGTGACATTTTAACAAATAAACCCTTGCTCTTAACAGAATTTATTTTGGCAGCATAAACACTTTTGTGCGTACGTGTATTATGCAGAGCCCTTCAACCGTCAGAAAATGAGACAGTGTCATGTGAAGCTGTGCAGCTGTGCTGGGTGGGGGACACAGAGGTCCTTTAAACGGGAAGGTGCGGGCACAGGCACTGCCTGCGCTGCGCGGCATCGGGGCGCCTGGGCATCCTGCTCAACCGACTGGAAAAAGTTTGCTACGCGGGCAAGGAGGGAGCATCTGCCTCACAAACGTGTCACGCCGTTGACTCAGTCATCCTGAGCAAGAACTTGCAAATAAGCATAGGAGTAAACCTTATAGAAATAAGCATATAGGTTTCCTTTTCAAACACAAACTTACAGTGGCTGTACGCCAGAGTCTATATTTCTTAGAAAAACTCTATCACTGGCGTAAATGAAAGAGGCAGTTTGATTTGTGGTTAAAGTAGTTTCCATTCTACTTCCACTGTAACAAATGTATTAATTCAGCTCAGACTTCCTCCTTCTGGCAGCCCTTTTGCAGTAAAAAGAGAAATTAGAAGTTCCAGCCAAATACCATACCTTGAACTGACCCACTTCAATACATAAACACTTTTACAACATGTTTATTCAGGTGTAGCACTTTAAATTGGTTTAAGATGTTTCCAGTGACAGAGAGCCCAGCAAAGGCAGGAGAAGAACTGAGAAAGTTAGCAGTTATGGAGCAGAGTAATTGGCAACATATTCTGAACAATTTTGTTAATTACTTTTTTGACTGCAAGGGAAAACTATATTTGTTGAAGCTTCTGATTTAATTTTAAATGGATTTTTAGCCTTGTGTTTCTTTAATTCTTCTTTTCATGTGTCTGAATTACTATTAAATAATTCAGCAACATTAATTTCTATATGTCCCGATCTTCTCTTGCAAGTCAGATATGAAAAACTGTACAGACTATTCTCTATTCATTGCAACATGGACAAACTAGCCTCTTACCACAAAGTTCCAAGTTTCCCCTCATTTCTAGAGGGAATATTTTTACTATTTTTCTTTTTTTTTTTTGTTCCAATGACTTTCAGAATTTTAATTTTATCTGTAAAAGATTAATACCTTACTGGTGGACATTTTAAGAATACTATTAGATTTATATACTGAGGGCTGTAAAGATGTGTGGAGGTTTTCTGAATTTAAATCTAGGTTCTCTGAATTTACAATGGTGGATATTGTGTGCGAAGCAAAATACCCTTCAAACCAATGTGAACTCCCTTTAAAATAACTTTTAATATTATTAAGTTTCCTCTGGGTTTCCTTTAGACTTCAGCAATGAGATGGCTATTAAGATTCCACAAGTTAAGGCTTACTCGGTTATTCAAGGTATAGAGATATACTATAAAAAATTAATCCTGTAACCCACAGCCTTTTTACACACAGAAACAGCTTATGTGACTTTATTCCTTTATTTGCTTGATCTTTTAAGCAGCCAAACTGAGTTTTTAGGACCTGTTTGTTCAGTTCATGAATGGTGTATGCACTGAATCTGCTTCTAGAGCAGTCAACAGGAAAACTTTTATTGACTTCCGCAGGATCAACATTAAACTTTTCTCTCTCGGTTTATCACATACCCTAGCATAACTGCAACTTTCAGAAGATGAAACAATCAAAATATACAATGCCCTTGAGATGCTATATTTCTTCCAAGGAGCATATCCGAACTGTTTGGTTTGTACATTCAAACCACATATGTTGTCTCCATTTTAAGTTGCTTCTGTGCAAAAGAAAGTTCGAATTTACAGAACTTCTATTATCCTTTATTTAAAAAAAAAAAAAAAAAAGGGGCATGTAGGAGATTTCCTTTCATCTAAGAACACAAAGCTTTGCCCCTTCCAGAACAGGAGTTATTTCAAAGTATCCTGCCTCTGAAATGCATCAAGCTTTCTGCCATAGGAGTAGCTCCATCTGTGTGCTGTGGTCTTGTTAGGTAGTCCTCGCCTTTGTCCGTAGCGCGGATTTCAGAACACAGGAAGAAAAATCTTACCCCAACCTGAATTGGCCTTTGTAGCAAGAATAATGTGTGAGATTCATTTTTAGTAAGCGGTTTTAGTCTATCATCTCTTGTAAGCATTTAGAAAACTCTTGGCTTCGATGACAACTGAAAACCCAGGTCTGTCCAGCACGCAGTTGTTCCATACTGCGGAATTAGAGCTATATTTTCTAAAATCAGCTGAATGACTCAGGCTGACCTGCTTAACTACACCTTCCCTCAGAGCTTCACTCGCATGAAACTGGTAAAAACAAAACAGCAAGGTGTGTCTCCCTGCTTCTCTTGAGCGTCTCTGAATGAGAATTGAACACGGTCAAGCATTCTGAAAAATGGATTTGCTTTTACACTTCCATTGTATCTTTAATTCTGAGGATTTCAAAGACTTTTCCTCAGACTTTAGAAGAAAAGAAGAAGAAACTGCAAAAAAACGGCAGTCAGCTAGTGCCTGCTCCGCTGAACCTAATCACTGCGATTGCCCCTACACCTAGAAAAAAACAAATAAGCGTAACAGAGGGACTTACGCTGTGTGAGGACAGTCCAGAGCCTTTGTATTCCTCGCATTCTGGCGTGCACTTCTCAATCCTGCTATGATAATTTATTATCTCTTCTCCGTATTGACAGGTATATTTGGAGACTAAGACTTATTTAAAGCATTATGTTCCAAATCTGCTGAACTCCTTAGTCCTTATTCATATGATTTTGAGTCTTTGGCAAGATGTATTTGTTTGACTTGGCATTTAAACTTATTTTTGGCTTTTATTCTATGTGATAGTAAAGTGCCCTTAGCAGTTTGCATAAAAGGTTGTATGGAAGTGCCGGTTTGACTGACTGAACTAAATTCATATTATTTGCCTTTTCACATTCTGTCCCCTTACAATAAAGGAATCGCGGCTGCAAAAATAACTGTGAAGTTCAGCTTATAAAAAAGGTGCTACCTCGACAATCCTGATGATTTTGTTTCTTTTTTTTTTTNTTTTTCCCACAGGATAGGAATAGCACTCAGGATCATAACTGTGGAGCTATTTGCTGTGTCACTACGTCCATTTTTCTGCTGTGACAATTGTATCATACAATTCTTCTCACGAACTGATCAAGTTCCATCTTAAAAGCTCATTTCTCCCCCCAGCTGCTCACACGGCAATGCAAGAGCCCTTCAAGCTTTCGATAACAATCTGTCTCACAGTCCTGACCTGGAGACATCGCCTCGTTTTTCATGACATTCAGAAAGCTGACTTCTTCTGAGATCGCCAGTGTGGATGCCAATGACAGTGGTAAGATTTGTGACTTGGCTGTCTCTCCTCAGGCAGTATATATTTTATGTAAGGCACAGCGCAGACACTAATTTTGCAAGAGCTTTCAGCCATTATGCATCTTGGCCAGATTTACACTGGCAACACAGGACAATGAGTGATTCCAAGATCCATTATTTTGTCCTGAGTCATCGAACTGCAGCAAACCACTCATTCTGTTATGAAAAACAAGCACTTATTTGCTTTCAAAAGTGTTCAACTAGCCACAAAACACATTTTACAGATTAACCACTAGTGCTAGGCCATAGTAGTTATTTTGGTAAAAATTTTATATATTTGTAGATAGAAATGAAAACTTTAGTGATGCTGAGAAGTCATTTCTGGTTTGCTGAAAAAAAATCATTTCCAATGCCACACCTATGGTTTCCTCCTCCTGGGGAGTGATATATGAAATGAGGATTGGAAAAGGCCTTTTGGAGAAAGACTCCAAAGTCCAATAACATCTAATATTTGAGCAAAAACTGTCCCGAGGCTGAGTCTGAAAGCTCACAAAGTAGTTTTCAAAATTAGATAGAAACTTGTGTAGTTTCTCATGCCTGAACAGTGCTCTTGAGAGCAATGGGACTTCACAGAAGCAAAATAATTGAGGTAGAGTTTGGCTACCAAAGCTTAAATGAAGGCTTATTAAAAAAAGAAGAGAAAACCTAACAACACAAATGTAATGGTCCATATATGACATCCTCAACACTCCAACTCAGAAGTGTCTTATACCCTCTCTATTGTGTCATCTACATAAACTGTTATGCAAACTTTTCCTTTGGTGGACACATTTATCTATATCAACATAAAATACGTTTCTGAAACAATAACAACAAAATATCTTCAGTTTTATTAACCCCTCTGCTCCCTGGAGGCTTTAAGGAATTCTGAAAGATGGGTGGTCTTGGGTGGTTTGCTCTGCATTTCCTAGGCTTCACAGCTTTAGTCAAAACTAAAGATTCAGCTTCTGTTTTTAAAATCTTACATTTTGTTGGTTTTATTCAGTTTAGTTGAAGGAATTTTGCATATCTTTTTGTGTTGAATTTGGTATTCATAAAGCTCTTGAAGAAAGCGCTTGGGAACACATTAGGAGCCATGGTATGCTGTATAGAGTGGCAGTACCATGTATGCTTACACAAAAATCAGATGTAATCGTACACAAATACACTTACTAAGTTCTTTATTTATCCTTTCAATTTAATGTACTTAACCTGCGAATGGTTTGTGGGAGTCCTAGGGCTTTTCTGCACAGTTAAAAATGTGTTCAGGAATAAAATAAAACAAGGAGAGATTAGATTAATTGGTCATCCACCAAAGAATAAAATGGGTAAAAGTCTTCTGAATGAAACAAAACAGAAATGCCATTATCTCTAAAATACTGGTGCTGAGAAGCAGATGTATCCTTCATCTGTCTGGGGAGCAGAGCGGAGGGGGAGTAGCACAGCTTTACAGCCAGGACCAGTATGCACCAGTATGCAGTGGTGGCAGGAGAAGGGGCAGGAGCCCATCTCACCTTTCTGACCCTCCTGCTTAAAGTAAGCGTGCCCATACTAACAAAGGGTGTGTTCACATCACTTGCTACGAGCAGACACAAGAAAATGCTGACTGTATTTCTGACCCAGCTGGAAAGAGGGGTTACACCTATCTGAGTAAATTAAAGAGTGCCCAGGAGTGCTCCCAGGCGCTGGAGCTGGATCATCCGCTCTGCTCGGGGCCGGAGGGTGCTCTTGGTGCACTGACCTCCCGTGCCAGCTCCACCGCAGGGTCCGCAGCACCCCAAGGCAGTGCTGCAGGGACCTCTCCCAGGGGGCAGCTGCCATGGGGTCACCCTGTTTTGGAGACTGAGATTGTCATCCCTCGGGCTCGTTTCACACCACAGTGTTCCTGAGCATGTTTAATTTACTAGTGTAACTTTGGCCAAAGTCAGCTCTGAAACAGAACTCATGTAGCTGCACTTAGGCCGTGCTTGAGCCCAAGCTAATAAAACCTGCTGAGGGGCAGGATATATTAGCTCGGGTTCAGTGCTGTGCTAACATGGCTATATGGCTTCCAGATGGCTCAGAATTTAGGCAGGGCTATTGCCTGCCAAAGTCCATATATATATCAATATAAATATATATATCCTAAATTCCCCCACTGTAAGGACACTAATGAATGTGAACTCACTCCTGATACTTTGCCTTGTAAATACCAGATCCACCAAGAGACTTAAATGTTACAACCCAGCAGCATCCTCCAGAGTACCTGATGGCTACCGTGGTCATGTAAGTTAGGTGCCAAGGTTGACTGGGGGCAACCTTGGGACGAGACTGATAACATTTAGTGTTGTAAAGGTGAGGCCAAGGCTAATGTAGAGTATTCAGCTGACTACCTGAAGAACCAGAGCACTGCCGCAGGTTGCTATGGGTTGTTTCTAAGCTAGCCGCCCACTGTGACATAGAGAATGTGGCCATGCTGCCTCTCTGAAGGCTTTGTAGGAGAAAGGGGCCTTGGAAGGCCCAGGCTGAAAGGAGGAGAGGTTAAAAAAGAGAGACTGTGTCTCTTAATGCCTCCCCCATCATCGCTGGAGAAGGACATCACCAATCCTTTCTGCAGCATGTAGGATTAGGAGCCAAACCCCCTTCCAGTGGACACGTGTCGGAGTATACCCAAATACGTGCTGGAGAGAGAATTGGCCTTCCCCAGGCTTCACTTGGATCAAGGAACCTATTTCTTTCAAGTTTCCCTTTGCTCTGAGGAAAAAAAAACCTGAAGTAAGAGTCAGAGTTGGGGAGCTGAGGCTTCCTGCTGCCTGCCCACCTCAAACAGTAAGAAAGCCCAAAGAAACCTTCCATAGGACTATGCGGTAACAGAAATCACCTTAACCAGTGTGGGCTTTTCAAAGTTACCACCAGTTTCTTCCCCTCTCATGTGCAGGCAGATGGAAAATAACCGAGAGCTGTAGTGGTCTAAGACAAGGCACAGAACTACATCACTGTGGGGGCTAACCAGGATGTTGCATTGAGTGCTGTGTATTTGGCACCTGGTTTATTCTGTGCATCATCAACAATCATCATTACATGTTATCCCCTTCTCCCATTTTCTGTAGACAACGCTAGGTTCTCTTCAGTAATGATATAAACAGCAAAAGGAATATTCTTGCAGCTATTTATACTCCCCCAGTAAAAGTGATGTTGAAACCGCTGCTAACTTCCAATTATAAAAATGTTAAATGTTAATATAAAGGTGCTGATTCACTGGAACATGTTTTAAGTCTTAGGAGACATATGGTATATATACAGGAAGAGCGTCACATGGAGCTTTTTGAATTGTTTCTGCATCTGCATTGATTTTATGCTGCTATTCATCTAACACCCGCACTTCCATCAGTGTGAAAATGATCACCTCTCATTTTAAACACCATGGAGAGTTTTGGTGTCAAAAGGAGGGAATCGGCCAAAAGGGGATGCTGCAGAATGTTGAGGAGACATTAAAAAAGAGAATAAAAAACCCCTGATCCTTAATTTCCCACAGCCCGAGGGAAAGAGTGCATTATATGTTGACAGCTTCCATATGTGTCATGCAAACCTTTATTCTTACTGTTCAGAATAAAACGTCCCATTAAGAGAAAAAGTCTACATTTCATGCTAAAATGAGGCGCATGATACCAAATACTGTCTTAAAGAAAAAAGAAAACACATTCCAATGTCATGTGGCTTTTTGTACTTTTTCAGCATTTTCAAAGGGGGAAAAATATGAATTACAACAACCAGACATTCTTCCAAAGTTGTTTTTATCACACTGTTATATTAAATAGTTACAATTTTTTTTTATTCCTCATGTAGACATTATTATTATTTATGCACCATCTTCAGGGATCACCAAAGAAATATATCTACACAAGTAATTGCCTAAGAAGTCACTGAAAGATAACTATAAGATTACTGTTAATGGTAATGATAACAGTACAGTAGCACCCCAGAGTCTCAGTAATTATTGGCACCCCATTTTAAAGGTGCTGCATGAATAAATCTAAAAATTAGTATCTATTTACAGACTTGATTATCCAGGGCCCCTGTGCAGCACCTGAATACCTCAAACAGGGATCCTCTGGCTTAACAGAATCCCATTTAGTTTAATGGCCTGTTGCAATAGAAAGGTTAATGGATCAGGTCTTATCATAAATGTCTCTCCACTGACGGGGTCAGGACTCCTCTACCTCCCATGCACTCAACAGGCAGCTGGAGGCATGAAGAAATGTGCTTCAGACCTGCACGGCCTAAAGTCTACTGGAGCCAGTGGAAGGTTCTTCAGTTGATCTGAACTGGTCTCCCAGTTTTCATAGAAATCTGGTTGGAGGGAAGGTGGGTGGGGTTCTCTGGGTTACAAACAGAGTCCACTACATACTGAGTCATGTATAAAAATTCGTGTTCCATCTGTACACAAACATGTCATTCAACTGCTGGTGTTTCTAATAGCTTCCAGAAGTAACAGCAACCCAATGAAAATAATCAAAGCCTTAAGAGCAAAATGGTAAGAGCGTGAAAGGACGAGTTTCCCTATGCTAAGCTGAAGTGGTATAGCACAGGTCTTCCCTATAGTTTTGAAAACTTTAGTCCCCAGAAGGGCACTCCTCTTGCATGAATAAACTGAAAAGGGAACAGAAAGTGAGGGAAGAGGGGAATCCCCTCTGCACTCAAGCAGCTGTGTTGAGAAATTCAAATAAGTGAGGTGCAGGAGGTAAAACTGCTTGTGGCTTTGGAATATAAAATAGAAAATTATCTATCACCTTTCTGATCTGGGGAGTAGGACAGGGGAAATATTTACATAAACCATTCATTTACAATTTCTTCAGTGTATTAACCTAAAGTTTTCCTTTTACCCATACAAACTTTCCCGTTGTTTACTGAACGGATATAATTTTGAGGCTAGAACCAACAAGTTGATGGTTCCAGGGTTTCTTAATGAATGCCTTTCATGGATATTTAATTTTCAAGAATTTCTGCATTTGAATATCCTGGAAAAAAAAACCCTCAAAGATGGAGTTTATTCTGGAGCAGGAAAGGTGGCCAGAAGCCAGTCCACCTAATTTGGATGCCTAACGGAGGTGTCACCTCTCCAGCGTTTTAAGGGCTTAAAAATGGCTTCACAAACCCAGGCTGCCTAACAGAGCCTCTCCCCGCACAGCCCGGGCTCGTGTGCCGTGCCTCTGAGGGCTGGTTGAACCCAGGGACAACGTGGTCTACTTTGCATTGCTGCCTCCTCTCTCCACTGACTGTTCTCGGACCGTATAGGCGATATGAGGTGAAATGGTCGTCCTCTCCGGTTCAAGCCTGCCAACTCCCTTTTTAAGCATCGTGCCTAATGGCGGACAGTTTTTGCATAACTCTCCGGCAGCCGGAGCACTTGCCGAAAAAGTATGAGAGGCTTTGTTCGCAGCCCAGCTGAGCCTGAGGGAGAATTCAGATCAAAAACAATGAGAAAATGTAGCCAGAACAAAGAAAGAAGAAAAAAGTATTAATCCTTACACCAGGGTTTCTTCTGCTACTCATTAACATTATGTCAGCTAAGGTTTAGATTAACTGGCATCATAGATCCCTTGACCTCTGACATAAAAAGCTTTTTGACAAGAAAGAGCTAAATCTGAAAGTTTGCTTGTAAAGTAGTATGGATTAAGTGAACCATCACAGAAAAAACAGTATATAAGTCTCTTTTTATTAGTTTCTAAAGAAGTCTAAGTAAAGAACATTTCTTCTAAAAATATTATTTTGCATTGAGATGTATTTTCACTTTTTAATGAAGAGCATAACTGTGAATGATGTCGTAGCCTAGTAAATTTGTTCCAAAAAACTGATTTCAGTTTTGATAGTGTTCTTTCTAATTTTCAGCTAATTAAGATTTTCAAGATTTCAAATTTTTAACCCATTTCAAGATTAAAAAAAAATTGATTTTTTTTATTTTATTTTAGACAACCAGTTCCCACATTACCCTATTGTTAACCTTTCTCCAACGTCAGTACCAGTGGCTGTGAGATACCTGCTGAACTGTCCTAAGGGGTTTTTTTTATACCTTTCTCCGGGCTTCAGCCCAGAAAGGTCTTTAGAAACGTTCTAAAACAAAAATTCCCAGGGAAGAAAATTAAATTGGAACTTCATTTTTGTATGTAGGAGTTTTATCCCAAACATCATCTAATTTAACTTGACTCAGTTAGCTTTATAATTGCCATGTTCTACGGAACTAAGAATAATAGAAAGCTTGCAGACGTTAGCTATGGCAGGATAAGACTTGTGTTCTTTGCTTATAAACTCTCAGTGAATTATCAGCCAGTCAAACTAAAAAACACTCATCCAGAAAAGGTTCCCAGCAAGAGATGACAAGAGCATATACGGCGTTATGATCTACAATTATGATCTTACCGTCCCCGGTTTCAGCACAGAGTTGCAAGCCCAGATTGTTCTGTGGATTAATCACCCAGTGATTGCTGGTCACGGTAATGTCAAACACAAACCAGCCCACGTCAGAAGCTTGAGCCTTTCTGGTGTCCAACAGGAACAAGTCTGCATCCCTAAGTTAAAGAAATAGAGAGATAAGGGGTTCAAATATTATTATTTTTTTGTCCTTAATTTCCTTGCTGACAATAACTTCCTGGAGCCCAAATGAATAATCCTTTCACGTATCTTCATCATGTCACGGTATGGTATGTGCTGTAGCTAACATGTAATTGTTAAGTATAATACAGGTATTTCCCCTGAGAGGCCTTTCTGCAATGAGTCTCAGCATGTGAAAACTACAGCTCTGGAAAATCTGAAAAATCCAGCTTCCTGATATAAATACACAAAACATATAATTGAGGCTGTGTGTAAAGGATTCATCTTTCAGCACTAGAATGTCTCAGGAAGATTAACTTTTATAAACCATTCAGTGTAAAAGACAAAAAATGTCAAAATCACATTCCGATTTCAGCTAAAATTCAAAGGCATAGCGTTGCTAAAAAAATCTGTTATTAATAACATATGACAGCAGCTGTATCATATGACAAAACATGAATAGATGACAGTTCAGACAGTATCATATTAGTACAGATGTTTAGAAAATAAGTCTCCATATCACAGTAGAAATTATATATCTATTCAATAATGTATTTATTACATTTTAACCCTCAGTTCCCTGGTATATTCTCAAATTTGTTCCCATGAAATCTTCCAGTAATTCAGAAGGGCTGCTCAAGGGACTTAGTATAATCATGTTACTAAATGTTTAGCATGGATCGTTTATTTGTTCTGTTTTCACGTATCTCCTGACACAATTGGTTCCAGAACCACATCTGTATTACAAATAATTTACTACAATGACCACACTAAGCCCAAGATATTTAACTCTCATCAGTTTCATTTTACATGCTTCTACAATGCAACATGCATTATTAAAAACTGTTTTCACCATTTAGCCTTTTAAACCTAAATCTATTGTTATAGAGATCTATTTATTTTCTGCCATAAGTAGTAACCAAAATGATAATATACAGGAAAAAATATTTTATTCTAAATTTTGACTGTCCAAGTCAACTAAAGACAGACTTGGCTTACACAGACCTTGGAATCATGTTGTTACCTTACAGACAGCATGAATACATGCTTCAAGAGGTAACAGAGGCAGAAATAATAGGCTTTGTGTATAAAAAGTGAATTTAAAATTATGGTGATCCTGTCACTGTATTCTTATGTTGCTTAATCACAATGACATTGTAAGAAATTACTGTCTTATCTAGCCTAAATACTGTAAATGCACCTAGAAGGTCTGATACTGATAAAAACATCTCGTGTGGCTCTTGAAACTGCAGTTGTTCAGCACTCAGGAAAATAAGACCAAATGAGCTATGACAAGGATATGTTTACTTACATGTGAGAAATATCTGCAGAATTAGGTTAAAGAGCTCAGAAATCATAAAGGAGGGTTTTTTCCTTAAAGACAAAAGAAAATTGACGGGACTTTCTTTCAAGTCACCTTTTTTTTTTTTTTTTCTTCTCTTAAAGGGTAATCTTTTGCTGGGCTCTTATCGCTTCCATTCTAGTAGAACTGTGCTAATGACCACACAAGGAGAAAACATACCTTCTCCCTCTGGAGCTAACGGGAAAACAGTCTTGCAATTCAAAAGAGCCTGACCTGCTATGCTAGCACTGAACAAATTAACAACGTACCACAAGCTCATAAATAGTACTCTCTGGAGTCTTAAATGCCAACTTTTTTCTCTAATAAGCAGTTTTATCAGAAGCTGAAAGGTTTAATTCTGAATGTGACAGTCTTTAAGTTGTTTATTTATAAATATTTCTTGTAGCATTCAGTAGATTTAATAGGAAACTGTAAAATTGTTTGCAATACAAAATATTACAATATTACAATATCACAGTGCTATAATTTCACATTTCTTCTCCTCATAGAATACATAATTTTTTTTTTCCCATATAGATTCTTTCAGCTCCAAACTTTACTGGTACTGATATGAAAAGTTTTCAGAAGTAAGGATGCACAATATCTCATATGCCAAATCAGAATAGGGTGCTACTAACGGTACAGTCCAGAAATCCCTATAAAGGACAAATTTCCCATGTAGATCTCTCCTCAATGTGTCTTTATTATTTTATACTGCAGCAGAAACTCACACCAAAGCGTCTTTGGCATTGATATATCAGTCTTCTTGCCTGCCTTCCTACGAGCATAGTGATCTGGCTAAGGTAATAGACTCAAAGAGGCAGATTGTTCTTACCCATTAACTCAGCAAATGAACCAAAAATTAGTTGTGGGTACCTAGAGAAAAATAAAACTGATGCTCGAGAACACATAGTAGAATAGAGAAAATGTCTATGAACCAATGCTAATGATTTAGCCCACATAATAGCAATTTACTACAGAAATTCAAAGTATTTGGGAAAAAGTCCAACTTTTTTCACAATTCATATAAACATAGGGTGAAAACCTGACCCCTGAGAAGGCAGCGAGAGCTTCGGGATCAGGATTCCCCCATTAGCTGGTGTCATTCACTCAAACCTCTCATCACATTTTATGACATTTTTAATTTTAAAATTCTCCTTTATTCTGTGAAAAGAAAAAAAATGATTACACTTAAAATGAAAAACAGCTGCAAATTTTGGCTCTAATTTTAAAAAATATTTCTCTTTAAAAAATAGCCCACAACACATAATAAAAAAGCAAGGCATTATGTCGTAAATAGCCTGAAATGCAACAGTGAACACATTCAGGCAGAATACAGCTGATTGGCTTTACCTTTATGGAGGCTGTTTAAGTTTAGTGATCTCAGTCTGGTCCCAAACGGCCAGTTGTCTACAGCAGAAATGCTACCACAGTCAAGAATTTCAGCAGAGAGGCTGCGGGCAGAATGTCTAAGAAGCTCCAGATCTCCTGGGTCACTTAAGGAAGTAAAGGTGGAATAAACCATCTATATGTTCCTTGAAACCCAGCAAAGTTTTCGACCAGATCAGATCACGATTACTATGTAATAGGCCATCCCCATAATGCTGCTTCACCTCTCGCCTCATTCCAGAAAGCTGCTTTAGTATCTTAATGCCACTTGAGGATTCCCTAATGCAGGAAGAATCCTTGGGGTTTAGTTAAATTAGTGGCTAGCTGCCACCAGATCATGAACAAGGATTTGGCATGTTGGACTACATTACTTTCGTCATGAGAAAAGATCCGGGTAGGAGTACATTGGCAGGGCTGTGTAGGAAAGTTTGCCTTGCCATGGGATGTGCTTTACACACTTACTTAGAACAAATAGAAAATTTCAGTCCCAAAGACTGCCATTTCAGCAAACTCCGAGCGAATTCAATACAGATACTTGAGCGGCCATGCTGCCACAGAGACAGAAAGATGTCCAAGACTACAATATAATCATAAATTGCAACTCAGAAACCATAAACCCTGACCACTCCTTGCCTGAAAGCAAGGAGTGCGTTTGGGATTGCAGAGCCCTGTCAGACACCCACATTTCCTGTTCAAAGCAAAGAAGTGGAGGAACAGGGTCAAACCCAGCAGTTTTGCTGTGGTATAGCACTAGTAAGGAGGGTGGGACATATAATCATAGAATGGTTTGGGTTGGAAGTGACCTGAAAGACCATCTAGTTCCAACCCCCTGCCGCGGGCAGGGACACCCTCCACTAGACCAGGTTGCCCAAAGCCCCATCCAACCTGGCCTTGGATGCCTTCCAGGCATCCAGAGCTTTTCTGGGTAACCTGTTCCAGTGTCTCACCACCCTTAGAGTTCTCTTGCCCTCACTTTCTGCAGTTGCAGCTTCTAAAAATTTTGCACCTAAAATCTCATGTACGTATGTAGGACAAACCTGAGGTGATAAAGTCAAGAATAACACTAATGATGTCTAGACCTCAAAATAAAACTGTGGCTTTATTGGGGGGAAAAAAAATTCTTGTGAACGCTTCTGCCTGGAGGTATCAAGAAGCAGATGGGAAGGTGGACACAGTTCCTTGTTTCTAATTTGAACAGTGGAGAGCTAGCTTGTTGTCTTCTCCCATCCTGTCTCACTACAGACAGTCTCTACACATATATAGAGTATACAGGCATTTGCCCCTGTATACTCTGTGTATGAGTGGAGACTGGAAAAATCAACAGCAGGAGGGAAAAAATCTACATCTGAAGTTTCTGTAGTTTCACTGGTGAAATCAAATGGGTGGTACATCATTGCATGTCCCCCTTTCCAGCATCATGTTTCCATTAGAGGACATTGGGCTTTTATGTTTATAAATACAAATATAGAACATTTATAAATTGATGCTTATGTATTGAAAGAAATCAAGAGCATTCTTTAATGGTTTCACAGAGACAGTTGTAATTTTAACAAGTCTGATAATATTAAAGTGTGATTTTGCTTCAGAGTGGCAAGCACTTTTCTTTCTCTCAAATAGAAGAGAAACGATGTACTGGGAAAAGATGGAAGGAAAAATAGAAAACATCAAATGGATTAGAAAAACTATCTTTTCCCATTCGTTCTTAAAATAAAATCTGTTGAGTTTGCAGGTGAAGAGCTTTCATCACCCTGGCCTTGACCTGTGCCCTTTAAAAAGGTATGTTTTGTTCCTTCCCATTTCATTCCTTCTTCCAAGAAGTTTCTTTTAGAAACTATGTCAAAATAATTTTGCAAGCTGAAGACAGAGGTAAAAAAAAATCCTGCACTGTTTCGTTCTTGCACAGATTTACTAAGAAAGCAGAAAGTATTCTGGAAGGATGAGTGCTTTCCCTCCTGTTGGTTCTGCTCCATTTGATATAAAATAACTTCCTGTTTATAGTCATAAAGATTTTATAACTTGATGTTCAGAGATCTCACCTGGAAGGTACAAGCTCAAGCTTCTGTGGGCAGAAAAGAGATTTGAACTCTAGCCCAGCCTTCGAGCTAACTGGTGATGGGGCATTTTGTTCCTCCAGAATACTCTGCAAGTTTAGGCTGTCGTTTTCTTCACTTGTATTAAACATGCCCAGGATAGAAATGGTTTATCTGTTCCAAGATGAGCAAGAGTTTTTGTTTATCTCAAAACAAAACTAGCTTTCCCCACTTTTCTGAGAAAAGACATGAACTAATTTGATTTCTAAACCCAAACTTTGGGTTTATGCAGCTTTTTTTCAGAAGCACCTTGGAATTCCTACTAGTTTTTAATGGGAATTTTCAAGTATTTAACTACTTTGTCTGGTGAAGTCTGGTCATTTACTCAGGTCTTGCAGAGTCTTGGAAATATGTCACACGCAGAGCTCTACAAACCTAGATTCAGAGATTTGCTCATGTGTAACACCATATTTGTCTTAATTTTCAGTTATGGTGAGCAGCATGTGTTAAGTGTGTATATGTCTTCTTGAAGTTAATGCGTGACTTTATCCTTTAATTACATTCTGCAGAACATTAAAACACATGCAAAAAAAGCCATGCTCCTTCGAAAGTAAACACAGTTGAACAATCTATCTGCCTTTAAGGAGCTAAATGAATCTTGGCTGGTAGTAAGTACCTCAGTGTCAGCAAATGGTGCATTTCCCAAATCCAAACACTTAGACTGTGCATACGACTCCACCATTTGCTCACTGAGAACACAGACCCTCACTCCCTTTGTGCATGACTGGACATGCAACTCTCCATAAACTCATTGGACACCTCTGTGAGATTGGGCACGTAACTCTCCATAAACCTGGAATAAATTGCATTTAAGATAAGTCTTCTTCTTGCTCAGTATTTGTTGTCGTCGCCTAGGAATTGATATTGCACAAGCCACAGTGATAGCAACAATGCCTCGCCAAGGGTACACTTGATCAGCTATTGTCTCCCTACATGAGACATTATTCGACATGTGACATGTTCGTGCCGACAGGGTACCTGTTTGGATACTCCTTGATGATCTGATATATGCTAATCTGTATGGTTTCGTTCTCAAAGCGACTGTTGCTTCGATCTTTGTATATCCGGAATTCGGCTGCTGTCACTGCCTCTCCGTGCGGGATCTGAGTAAGGTCAAAGCGAAACTCTTTGTAGTGCCTTCGCTGGTGGGAGAAGTCCTTGTCCCTTTCCACTGTGAGAAAAAGAGTTGAATGTAAATTAAAGAGGTGAAACCAATGCCCATTTCCCATGATTAATGGAGCGTTCCCTGTGCTTGGGAGTAAACAAACAGGACAATATAAAACTGTGCAAATAATAAAACCACAAGCCCAGACATACTTCCCAGTTAAAAGAAATTCCACCAGCCCAGTGTCTTCAGTTCAAAAGAAAAAAAAAACCACGGTGGCTTTTATACAAATTCCAGAAGCTGGAGTGGAAAGAATATCAAAAAAGAGCTGAAAGAAAGCATGTTGTAAAGTAACTAGAAAAATGGACAAACTAAAAGCTGCGAAAGGATTTAGGACTTCGCTTTAGTCATAAATGCAGCAGCAGTAATGTCAGAGCCATAGATGACTTTGGAAAACACTAATTGCCACTAATAACCCGGTAGATGAGAGGAATGCTGCTCATTTCCACTTAACGTAATAAATTCTGAAGTGGTGCTAAAGTGCGCTGCGGCTACTATATATTTAAGAAGCAGTTACATCATATAAATTAACACATGTTGTACTCTAATGGCATAAGCGTCATTTTAACCGTGGTCAGAAGGAGCCATGAATCAGGGCTGAGTGGATCTGGCACCCCAGCAGCACAGGGAGCACCGCTCCCCTCAAACCTGCTCTGGGTGGGCAGGTGCAGCTCCCACTGCTTCTGGCACTGACACAATTTAAAATAAAAAAGTTAACCTCATCATTGCTTAATTCAGGATTGCACAGAACTTTAAGGGGGGGAATAAACAGAGGATGTTAGTTTATTTGAGTTTAGAATTGGTTTGGGGCTAATTCCACTGTCTGCTGCAATTGTGACCCTGAATTAAGAGTGACTTTTGCAACGGAATATGTGTTTTGATGTGGCAAGGAAACCTACAGGCCACAATACTGGCTGATGACCATCTCATGGGATTGATACTTCGCATATTACGGATGTGGAATGGAAAACGATCCATAGTTTCCACTGCCACAGAGTGCGACATTTCATTGACCTGTGAAGAAGCTGTGCTCTACGAGAAGAGAGAACTTCTCACTTCTGCAGAGGTTCTACTTGCCTCGTGAGATAGGTGCTTTGTTTTACTGATGATTTTAAAACTGATTAAAACAATCAGAGCAGGGGTTCGGTTCGGATAACCAGCCAAACATTTATGACTGCACCCAGCTCCTCTAAATGCTCCCTCTGATAATCCCTGCTCTTTTACTGCCTTTTAGTATTAACAGTCCTCACATCTGAAGGAGGAACAACGTCAGTTCTGAAAAGGCACATATTTAGATTACTAAATGTTGTATGTACCAATAATAAATGTGTATGTTATTACAATATATGTGTATATTTACACTTATATACTCATGTATATGTGTACACCCAAGCAATTTTGTCTACATACACAATGTGTGTGTGTTTATATGTGTATGAATATATATATGCACATATAAACCTGCATATGTGTATTATTATAATGTATATGTGGTCTTACAAAATAGAAATGCACTAAAAGAAAAAAAACACCACACGTTTTGGGCTGGCCATGAAAGGGTACAGTTATAGACATATTAAAGTGAGAGCTATGGAGGGAAAAGCATTTACATCTTTTCAGAGCAGTAGTTACTATTTAAGAAGTCACCTGTGGCCATGTAGCTAGTCCCTTACACTGCACTTCCCTTTCACCCTTTCAAAAATGTAAACTATCCTTGTTCTCATCAGCATATATTTTTTTAAATGTACAAATCTATGTTGCCTTAAGAACCACCAAAAATAAAATATATAGGCTAGAAGAACACTTTATCTTCAGTGAAAATGAACTTTCTCCTGGCTGACAAAAGGAAAATTGTCTGCTAACTGTGAGGTTTACTTGGCTCAAGTGCGTATTTAGCTTAGATGGGTTTGCCGTCGTACACTGTGTAAAAAAGTAGAGCAGAAAAGAGGCAGAAGCATGTAAACTGCCTGCTCTGTACCTGAAGATGAATGGGCTGCTACTGAAGAGAAACAGGATACAGGCTCTTTAGCAGCTCCACTGCTCGGTTCTAAACTGTGAGATATATACAGAGATCTGACTTGAGGTTTGGGATTTGTTAGCTTTGTTGTTTTTTTTTTTTTTTTAATGTCCATGTAAAGCCTTTCATGTCAGAGAGAACTTGGCAGAGATTAGCATATGCAAATTGCACTGAACAGGGGAGGATTTTTTCTAGGGCAAGAGTCTGCAGCAAGTTTTGAAGCTGACATGGAACAGATATGTCAATAACCTTCAAATGAAAAATATATTAAAGGCAGACTTAATGTAGCAACCCTTTCTGATATCTCTGGTTGGTATTTATTCAACAAGCATTTACCAGCACGCGTGGGTAACTAAGCACTACTCACTATGAGTAAGCATCGGAGAATTAGACACTGAATAAAGGGTTTAAATGCCAGTACTCTTGGCCCGTCTCATTTTTATTTGGGTTTGAGGTTTCCTTTTGTCTAGTTTCTTAAAAAGTACCTTCTAATTAGTAACATTAGTTTGGAAACAGCAGTTCTCTCCCTATATGTTATAGCTTGGACAGAAACCTCTACAACACCCGACGATAGCATCGGCAGGGTTCTCTCAGGACCACTCAAAACTGCTGAAAGAATACCGATAGGCACTTCCTGACGGGCCCAAAACTCATTATTACAGCTCGCACAGATAGCACTTATCTGTGTTTCCATGTATACCCGAGGAAGAGACAGCACTGCCATCTGAAAGGGACACAAGTTCAAAATTTCCCCGGGCTGAGGCAGCGTCTACAGGCAGGGCAGGGCTTGGCAGCAGCAGCCGCCTGCAGAAGTGAAGGGTCGTAGCAAACAGGCACTGAACGCCGGGAAAAACCCTGAGTCCAGGGAGGTCCCACTCTCCGCAGTGAAGCCCGAATCTCAAACTGCAAATTTCTGTCAGCCAATATACAAAATATAAAAACAATTTTTACAAATTTAGGCAAGTTAAGATCTTGCTTTATATAGCAGACTGTAAAAAGGCAGGGATGGTGATGTTGCAATAATGACTAATGGCTAGAATGATAGCCAAGTTATAAAAGCGAAATGTTATTTAATGATATTGAGTATTTTAATACTGACAATAACACACAAGTCTTGATCCCTTCTGCAGCTGACAAATGCCTTGTCCAGGAAGACCGTGAATGCTCAGCAGGGTATCTCTCAGGTCCTTTGTCCTGCTGAAATGGCATGAAGTGCAGGGGGCACCACGTCTCAAATAGTTTTATTTCACATGCAAGAGCTTTTCAACACCAGCAGCCCCAAAAATACAGGTTAAGATTTTTAAATATTCAGTTCTTCCAGAGCGTTCTCATGTCATTCCAGCTCTGCTCAGTTCATCTGCCAAAATGCATCTCTGTGGAACCGATCACAGCATCTAAAAACCAGTTGACCAGAAAATCAGGAAGTCCTTTTTTAACCATTGGAGGAATTAGATTTTTCTAAGAAAAAATAACTAGAATATTAGGGTCAATGCTGATTATGACAAAATGCTTCATTTGCTCTCATTGATCAAGATTCTTAGCATTGACTTTTAAAAAAGTTATTTTTATACAACCTGAAACTAATATATTCAGCACTATGGTTACATCAGACAAATCATGGCTCAGGGGAATATCACAAACACCTGTGTGTAAGATGGGAAAGAATGATATTTTCCACCCATGTGGCAAACTGATGAAATATTCATACTGCATTAACACTACGCTCAACTCTAAACAGAACGAAGACAAATTTACACCCAAAAAATATTTTGGAAAAGGGGTCATCATTTACACCAAGAGAAAATATCATGCACTAATTTTCATTACCAAAAGTATTTGTCTTCTGGAAAAAAAATACAAAGCACATATATGGACAGACAGTATAATAAGTAATCGTTATTTTACCAATTCAGCCATAAATGTCTGATTAACTGTTGACTGTGCTTAAAATACGTAAAAAGTGCTAGCAATGAGTGTAGGTCATAGTGCAGGAGGGACTATTAGAGGTGCTCTTTCATTAGTGATTAGCTCCCCACTGACATGTGCTTTGCTTTTCCTGAAGAGGCTGGTACGTGGTGACATGTAGGGAAAGTGAAAGCTCTTTGGCAAACCGGGGAACAAACCAAAGATATGTTAGAATAAGCTGATTTTACCAGCCGAGATCCCAGGATCCCAACTGGATTCACAAATAGTGAAGCCTCACCAATCAACTTCATGCCAAATACACATGCCAAAGGGAAACGGAGGGTCTGACAGAGCAGGCGTAACTATAAGGGGCCATTTAGACTAATCTCACTGAATTTCACTGTTTGACTCAGAATTCTTTGTATAAGCACTAAGTAAACCAGTCAGTTTTAATCACTTCAAGGTGATAAAGGTTACAGTAAGCCGATACACTACAAACGACACTCGTTTACATCTTGAATATAATGAAATGATAGTTTATCTACAGTGAACACTTGTGGTTATCTGGCAAAAACAGGTCAAAGGTTTCGGGCGTTTTCTCCTGAAATTACTCAGTGCTGCCTCTAATGACTGATAATTGAAAGCAGAGGCTGGAAATATCAAATGTGGTAGGTGACAGATAAGCAACAGATTAATGCAAGTACTCTGTTACAGGACACTAAAAGGTCAGAGGCCCTAGGAATTAGCTATTGTGCTACTGTGAAAAGACAGACATCAAATAGCTGTTTACCTCATTCTTGCTCTTCTCTCCAACATTCAAATTCTAGACCCACATTCTCTCTTCCACGGTTAGACTATTTAAAGTGACTCCCTTTTTACAAAATAAGGCAACAAATGTTTTGCAGGGCATGTGGGTAGGAGAAAAGATGTGATCCTAGAGCAAAATGAAGGATTAAAAAAAAAAAACACCACACACACAAAAAAAACCCCAGCTATGCTAGGTAAAAATATTTTAATGAAGTGCATCAGAGAGATGTTAAGAAGCACATTCATCAGAACACCATTCTCAGCTGAGGAGATCAGATAACAGATTTTAAAAAAATGCATTTTGAAGCTTTGTTACCTTATTCAGGGTTTTACCCTGTAGAAAATGAACAGTAATTTTAGAAACTTAAATTAAGCTTATCTTTACCCTGGAAGTCCTAAAAATGCAAAATCTTATTCAAAGTTTGTTGACATAAATGGCAGCCCTTTCATTCTGCCCATTGCCCTTTGAATGAAGACTACAGTCTTCTAAGAAAGGTTTTTAATCAAGTGGATTTTTAAAGTCTAAATGTGATGAAAAATAGTCCCCCCAAGTGATTATTTAAACAAAATAAAAAATAATAATAAAAATAATAAAAATATAATAATAAATAATAATAAAAAATAAAAACAATTAAAACAAAAGAAAACAAAAAATCAAAAGCAGGCAATGTAAATACTTGTCTAAGCAGTACGGCTTTAATAGGTTTAAACTCTTTTGTAGAATGGTAAGAATCCTGATCTGGACTCAGGAAATCTGTTTGGAGTTAGACATTGCAATTGATAAAAACAGTCACCTGTCCTGAAAGGATTGTTTCAGACACCAGAGATGGCTGCCTGATACAGTCGGTGGAGAGACACTTCTGTTTGTTAAGAGTCAACTGTCTTGCACCAACCAGTAAGAACAGAGGAGTTTATCTACATTTCCCCTTTAGACATCTGCAGCTCCAGAGAATAGGACTAAGAGACAGCCCTTGCTCAGTCAAAGGACACTTCAGTCCCCATCAGCTGCTCTTGATGGCCGTATCCTAACTGCCAGGATGCTGAGTAGCCTGGGACATCCTGGGCCACTGCACAGAAGAAATGCAGGGGTTGGGAGTCAAAATGAGAAGCTTTTGTTCCCACAGCTGATTTTTTTATTTATTTGATAGTAAGCATTTACTGCATAATCATTCAGCTGAAAGTTTTAACTACAAAGCTGCAGAGTCATACGCCCACTTATAGAATCATAGAACCATAGAATGGTTTGGGTTGGAAGGGACCTCAAAGACCATCGAGTTCCAACCCCCCTGCCATGGGCAGGGACACCCTCCACTAGACCAGGTTGCCCAAAGCTCCATCCAACCTGGCCTTGAACACTGCCAGGGAGGGGACATCCACAACCTCTCTGGGTTGCTCTTTCTTTTAGTACCAAGTCTTCTGCATTTCTTTTTACCCTTTTTCATCTGCAGAGGGAGGGTGGGCTAGTGCACCCTTGCATATTCTGTAGCCAGTATTTGGGGAAAGTGGGTGATTTTGGCTTAATAACCCTTTATTTCCCTCCCCATCTCCCTCTCCTAGCTGAGGTGGGAAAATAACATTGCACAGGCTTCAGTCGTGTCTGTCCACATGTCTTGGGGATGTTCAAAATTTACCTTCTCAACTGAGATCTTTTGCGACTTTGACTGATCAAAATAGATCAGCCCATACTCAAAGCCCGAGGGCAGGCATATAAGGATCCCTTAAGTCAAAAATGTAGGCAGGGGTTGAAAATAGGTGTCCCCAAAATTACGTTCCACACATATCCTAGCTTAAACAAAAAACTCATTGTCAGAATCTTAATCCAGATTCTGATCCCCTTCCAACTGAGGCGAAACTATTTCCGTAATCAGTGAGAATTTTGCTTAATTAGGGAGGGTAAGTCTCCAGAAACTTTACTTTTTTTTTTTCCCTTGCAACAGTTCTGTTTCTTAAAGAACTGCTTTACTGCAGTACTGTATATTTGAGTTTCTCTGTATTTATTATTATTAGATTGGTTGTATTTAAAGTAATTATAGATTTACAGATGTGGTTTTGAAAGAATGATGTAAATTGCTTTTACATAAAATATACTTTCTTATTAAAACACAAAGCAGAAAGCTTGATAGGTCATGTTCTGAAGCTAGTTACACTGCTGTAAATTTAGAGTTATTTCACTAAATTCTTTATTTTCAGTCAGTTACTGACATCAATGAGCAACATTTGACTATTTTGCTTAACTAAATTAAGGACAGTTTGAAATTGTTTGATGAAATACTGGGCAGTTAGTGGCAGTTTCAATAAATGAAAAATCATCTATTGTTTATTGAATCCAGACTTCTAATGGTAGAATATCCCTTCCATAATTGCACAGAATTACTGAACTGCATGAATTGCAAAGTAATTCAAGTTAAGATAAAGTCAATGAAAAAACCTTCAGTGACTGCAGCAGAATCTAGAGCAAGAATGAAAAAGAAAACTATAAATAAAAAAATAAAAATAATACTTTGCCTGGACTTTTTTCAAGCACTTACTGGTTTTCTTTCTTAGTCCCTAATAGAAGAAATTTATTTCAATATCCCATATTTTATAAAAAAATAAGTTAGAATATTCATGTATTTTACCCAAGCATCTAGTATTACATCTTTTGAGAATGACCAGGAAAGCACTGTTCTGTTATTTATTTTCTATTATCTATCTATTACCAATTAAGAAAATACACATTTGAAAAAGTCAAAATTGTTTGCAACACCAAATTATTATTAAGGCGGACTTTGAAATTATATGATTTCTACTTTCTAGTCTCCTCAAAATATACATGCAATATATTCAACTTCAGTAAGTGGTAGGCAGCAACGAGGCAAATAATGGAAGTTACAAAAACATGGTGGAATATAAGTGAATATGTAAAAGGTTGGGTGGTTTGGTTTTTTTTTTTTTTTCATGAATTATTCTAAGAGTTAGTGCTCAGTTAGTAATTAAAAGCTTTCAGCATTCACCCCGAGCATGAAAGAGTTCCCAGGAACCCTATAACAGTGCCTGCCAGCAACTTTTATAAGCACAGACCTAGAGAAATGTCTCGACCAAAGAGGCATAACTGTGCTTGGTTTTCTCACGCGTACTGTGTGTCCCAGGTGTCCTGTATACCATGAGATTACCTATCATGTCTTCTTGTTACTTCACACTAAAATATGGGATAAAGAAGATGTTTTCATGAAATTGCTGGTTTTCAATAGCAAGTATTTTGTTGAAAAATTCATTGGTAAATACGTGTTATTCACTCAATTTACTCTTCCCTGCATCTTCCAAGTCAAATGCACTTGCTCAACAAGTCAAAACAAGTGCTATGCTGCAGCTGCTCCAATAATAATTAAATGCTGGAAGGCTTTCAGTTGTTGACACAAAATAAGTGGAAAAGCAACACCTGCTTTTCTTATGCTGGTTTGATCCTGGCCAATGCAGGAGTAGGAAGGAGTAAGTAACCAGAATAAAGAGATTGAGTTTTGGAAGTGAACAGAATTAAGAAAGTGTAAGTCTGAGTATTATCATGATACAAATATAAAAGGTAGTTGACAAAGGGATTCCTCAAAATCTACATTGCACTGTATCCTTCAGCCTCCCGAATGCAAAACTTTCACTCCAGTTGTTTAGCTGTAGCATGAAGCACGCCAGAAGATACAGTGCACATATGTGCTTTTTAATTCTGCTGACAGTGGTAGAGTGAATCTCAGCTGAATCTTCTTCCATAAATTTTAAAGTTGAAAGTCCAGCTGGTCACAGCTTCTAGGTTTAACAGGTCATATTTGGACCTATTTTGTGCTGTCATTTAGTAATGCGTGCCAAAGGAGAGAAACATCACAACCAAGGGGCTGGGAGGAGGCAATAAAGAAAAAATCATGTGCAGTTTGCTATTTTGAATGCAACAAGTATGGACCCCCTGATTTCTTCATTGTTGTAAGTCACACAGTATTACAAAGGCACTCCAATCACAAATACCTATTTAAAAATGCATATCCACTAGGGTTTTGGTTGTGCTCATTTCCATCAGTGACAAATAGTTACTTGAAATAATAGAACAGATTAGAGAAAAGATCACTGTATTATGTAGTTCTGAGCTAATACATAGATAAATTAGCTAATCCTTACACTACCGTGCCTGAGGTTGTTAATTTTGTCTGCATTTTCAGTGATGTCTGTTTTCCCTGGGCTTTGGCAAAGCCAGTACATTTTGACACCATCCATCAAGAGACTTTCATTTTTTCTCATATTTGATTTTGGTTTTCTCTAATCACAGATCGTCACAAAGAAAACGAACAATTATTCCCAGGTTTCTGGCTGTGTGTGAAAGTCAGGATGTCAGATCAACACAACCTCAAGGTTAACAAATGACAGAAAAAAAGATCCCTCTTGGGTTCAGCTGCAACTGAATAGGAACAAAAGTTATACCTTTGGGATCCAATGGTCAGAAAAAAGGTGTAAGTTATAACTGTTTTGACACTGTAAAAGTATACAGATGGAACACAACTTCTGAGAAGGGTGAAAGGGCATATATCATCATAGGGCAACTGGCAGGGGAGTAGAAGTTAAACATTAAAGCCCATTCTATCTTCCCACATCTCCTTAGCTCCTGCTCACGTTAACCCTCCGCTCACTTCCACGCAGAGGTGGCAAGTCACTCCACCATTCAGCATTCACGTACGTCGTCTAATAAACTCCATCCATTTCCCACAGTGGAATTTGTTGGACAAGCTTCCATGGAAGTTGTGTCTGCGTGCCAAATTGCGTATGACTGGATAGGCTCTACTTCCTGATTATCCTGTGCTCACAACTGAGTATTTTAATATTACCCGTACCCATTAACACTGACCAAATGTTCCATAAAAAACAGTCCAGCTGTAACAACGATGAGGAAGGAAACCCTCAAGAACATCTCATTTAGAGAGTAGAAAAATGCTTTATTACATACAATAAATTAAAAATTCTTTTTATAGGCTATATTATAGATCGGATATTACATACATTTGCAAAAAATAGCCGATCACAGGCCATGTGCTTAGCTTGTATCTCAGCATGGCCCTAATGACTTCAGAGTTCAGATTTTCACTTTGTGTGCACAAGTGTATACTGGACTGATCGCTGTACTGAGTCATCACCTTAAAAATGAAAAATGTAAAGAGATTGGAATCTCATCTTATATAAGTTGTTAGCCCTCATTTTGAAGGTTTGCCCTGTGCATGCTCACTATTGGCCATCACCAAGGACCCACCTAGGAGAGACTAAGCAGTGGTGCTGAGAAACCAAGTTATGGGGCCAGAAGCACAGCAGGGACAGGCCCTCCCAGACATTACACCCGGGGTCAACAGGAGGAAGATGAGGAGGAAGAGTAGCCAGGAGACTGGGTAGCGTTGATGAGGAGTGGCACTTTCAGACGGCAGGTTTTAACAGCCAGTTTGGGAGCTGGCTGTGATTTTAACAGCTTGTTATACTGATTCAAACTGCACCCTCTCCTCTGCAGCTCTGGTAGTCTAATCTGATCATGATTTATTCCTGCAAAGAGAGATTATTTCACCCACATATAAACCCCCATACAGAATAAGTGCCCTCAACAAGAAGGAAAAAACATCTGGACTTTTTTTTTTTTTTTCCCTGAAGGAAACTTAAATCTTACCAAAGTTAATGAACATTTCAATCCTCTTTCAGGGCAGAAACTCACTGACTGTTAGTGAATTAAAAGATCTCTGAGTTGGCCATCCAGCATGTCACCTGCACTGCCAGAGAAAAGGAAAAGCAATCTTCACAAAAAAAAATATTTGTGCCATGAAAGAGCTCAGATTAGCTCCAGGTAACATGACAATAGTTGGTGATCCCTCACAGTAGGTTACTTCAGACAGAATTGGGGAGAGAGACACAGGAGTCTCAAAAGGACATAAAAAGCAAGAAAATAATTTCCAAAGTAGAAAGAAAAAGCCTAACACTTTGAGCACACACAACTGTTCATCCAATAATTGTCTGAGCAAGATCATCACTCCACTCCAAAAAAAAAAAAAAAAAGTAGGAATGATTGACGTCAATGTATAAGGCAGGAGTAAGATCCTCCTTCTCGTAACCACTCTGTCACGGAGTCACAGCATGGCTGAGGTTGGAAGGCACCTCAGGAGGTCATCTGCTGCAACGCCTCTGTTCAAGCAGGGCCACTAGAGCTGGTTGCCCAGAACCATGGGCATACTTGTATTATTCCTGCATTCTCACTGTTACTCCACATGGGACTGCATTGCTCAAATTCCTTGCCAAGTTACTTACAGACACAATACCCAGGTCGATTGTAGAGGTGTATCTATAGGTGTAACACATCTCTGGAACAGCAAAGATGATCTCCTGAAGCTCGTATTATATAATACTGGCTTCTCTCCACTCCTGATAGTAGAGTGTCTCAGTAGTAGTGTCTCAGACAAAATTTGTGTGTCTTTCTGAGCAGAGAGCAAGAGTGAGCTGCGATTGGGTACCTGAGCACTAAAATAGTGCTTTTATGTCAAATGCAATCTTTTTGATACAACACCATTGAGGATATTTGGCATGCATTTTACAGCATCTGATCAGCCTTTGCCTTTGCAGACATTTGTGTGAAACCTTTGTTTCTACTAACGCTAGAAGTGACTACTGCCCTAACCTTTGGTGACAGGCCTGGTTTTCTTTTTCAAGTAATTTAGAACCATCTGTTGCCCATCCCCAAAACTGGAAGCATCACAGTCTTTTATTTTGGGGTCTTGCTTTTATTCGTGTTTTGATGAGAACACACTCCTTGACTGAGGACAAGCTGAAACAGAATGTTTTAATGCAGTCCACAGTAAATCTCATTGACCCAAAGTGATATAAGGTTCATAAAAGAAGATTCATTCCTGTACAGCAGCAGATGGCAATGTAAACACAGGATGAACAGGTCATAACTTATTTGGGAGCTGTGCCGATGGAGCCAAGTTTTCAGTTCACGCATGTGCCTGTTTCATTGATTCGAGTCTTGTGACGAACACGTTTTACATTAGGTCTCTCCTGTCCACAGACATATGCTAGTAAGCACATACTTTTTATTTTTCCATTTCTAAGGAGTGCATACAAATATGTAGAAAGTAAACCACAACTGAAGGGAAACCAAAATGGGGGCAATGTAGTGTTAATCCGAAGGACATTACTCCCTCCATTCTGACACAGTGAATTGCAACATGAACTCAATCTACTTGGTATTCACTGTATAGCATAAACTGTCTCTGGATTTTCGATTTATATATATATGTAAGTATATACATTTTATAAAATGTTATTATTTACAATATATTTAGTTAAGTTAAAATTTATACATATACATATAAATTCATCTCCTTGTAAATGTGATCTCATTATGATATACACCATCAGTAAACATGGTTATTAATTCAATAGTTTCAGAAGTCATGAAAAAATACTACTTTTTGAAAACCCATGTGGTTAAGATAGACACTCATGTCAATAGCTATAAGATGACATTAATAAAGGAGCACACCAAGGAATCAAATAAAAGAAAGAACTTAATTCTGAAATGATACCTAATTTTAAACTACTTTGACAAACAATGCTATATTGTGTCACATTACACATACCTCTCAAAACTCTGAAAAATAAACTAGCCCTCCCTGAAAGTCATCGTATTTAATTGTATGATTTCAGTTATACCTACTATTGCTTAACACTGAAGAAGATTTAAACATCATGATCTTTTAAATACCTTACTATGATATGCAGCAAAATCTGTGTTTTATTTTTAACCATATAAGCTTGTAAGTTAAATCAACATGTAAAAAACATTTAACTATGTAAATACTGTTGTGTGTATCTGAACTGTAGGTTGAGCCTTTGCTACCTGAAAGACTTGGTACAGATTTTTAGCTTTTACAACAATACTGTTCACTTCATGGTGGTACTGTGTCAGCCTAGAATCGCACAGCACAGCACCAAGTAATTTATTTCTTTTATCTAGAATACGATTCATGCTGGATGGCAAACCATTTACAATAATGCCATAATTATGTCGAAGTCTAATTATCAGTGTTTTAATAAAATAAAATTGAAGGTGTGTTCTTTTGCCTTGTGAAAAGCAGTATGGTCAACCCCAGGTGTTTCAAAAGCCATTAGCTATATGAAAAGCATTCTAAAATAAGAAATGTTTGAAGTTGCTTTCTGAGCCTTTAGAGAGCCCATTTTCAAGAACTGTGTCTGTTTCTGGATGTTGATTTGTTTTCATTTTTGTTTTTCTACAACTACAGGGGATAATTGCTGCTCTTTAATGAAACCTTAGATGTGTCCACATGCAGAAAATCTCATAGCAAATACCATACAACTCCCAAAAGCTCATGGGAACTGGCAATTCTAGGCAAGCATAAGGAACTCTGTAGTTTTGGAAAACCACAGAGACATCACTTGTGGCAACAGAGGCTTGTCTCTTTTATGTCATCATATGTGAACTTCAGCCCTTGCAGTAGTGTTGATAGGCCTCTCACTCCTTCCTTCATCTCTTTGCAGCAAGCTCCAAGCTGAGAATCAGAGAGGAGAAGCCTTTCTCAGAACAAAGAAAATTGTGTGATTTTATTCTCAGAAGTACCAAGGATCCTAAATGGAAAAGGAACAGTTTAAGGATCCAATTTTGCAATCAACTGGACAAGGCAGAGCTCTTATTGACTATGAGATTACTCAGCACCTCATACCACTGAATTCTGCTGCTGTTTCAGTCCTCGGCTCTTTGGAACTGATCCATAAACTCTCCTCCTTATTTCAAAATGTTACAACAGGATGTAATTAAGTACAATTAACAAGGAGGTCAAACGGTCATCTGATAAACACCGGTCCAAACAGGCAGCTTGAAAGGTCAGGGCTGCTAAAGCCACATAGTATTGATGGGAAAGAGTATTATGATTTAAGGGGGAAAAAATCCCAATGACTAAAACTGAAGAGATTTACATGCTTTCTATCTGACATACGCAATGCCATACGCACAGACTGATACACATGCACACATGCCTCAGAGAGGCACATATATTCTGAGATCAAGAGATAAACTAATCATATGTTGTTTCTTCATTGCACCAGATCTCAAATCTCAGTTTCGGTGGTTTAATTCCAGTGTTGCTTTTTATTTTTCATTATTTTGTACACCTGTCTGTTTTAAGAGGAGTAAATAGACTCGTTGCCCTTATAGAAGGGCCCTTTTTTTAGCCCTTTCTAAAATAACGCTTGAGACCACCATGAGGAAACACAAGGTGTTGCAAGGCTCTTAGGAGAAAGGTATTTTACAGAGCGCATCGCCAGAGTAAAAAGAGGCTGCTCAAGAAGAAAGCTACTCCAGTACTCTGCAAGGTCAAAGAACAGGAGTGCACAGAAGTGAAAATGAACACAGAAGTATTTACCCATCCTTATTTTATGGATTGGAAAACAGAGGTGCACTGTTTTCATTCTCTAGCTGAGGTTCTTCAGGTTTTTCCTATTTGGCTGCTCAAACATTTCACTCTGACTTTCAGGTTTAGGCTAGGCTGGGGCCAGGGCAGACTCACTGCAAAACATTTGCACACATTTTGTGTGTGAGGCAGCAAGATAACCTGGTCAGGAGTAGCAGATTAACCCTCGGGATCACCAGCATGTTATGACTTGTAGTTATTGACAGATACCCCACCTGAGGAAACCTTGGGAACAACCTTCCCAAAGCTATGTTTCTGCTGGATCTCAGCCATCATAAATCACTACAAAGACTACAGCTGTCATGGAGTTGTACGCTGGACTTGCTCTTGCTCCCATGGCTTTATCATGTACACTACTGTTCACGCACTCTTTTGATTTCTCAGCTAATGTTTTTGCAAACCATACCACTAGAATCCCACGGCTCCAGGCACCAGGTGCCACCAGGTGCCAGCTGCTCCAAAATCAAACTCACAAATCATTCAGCATCCCTGCTCTTTCCTCTTCTGTAGTCCAGGTTTTCCAGGGCAGAATTTAACACCTCTAATTCCAAAACTGGTGCTATCCATATCGTAAAAGTCCAACACCGTATATTTTTGAAATTATTTTGCAGTACCTTATAATGTAATACCTCACTTATATTTCCCCCTCACTTTTAAAAAAGGGTTGTTTAAAATGACTATGCCTAGACAAACTGTTATTAATTTATAATAATTACTCTGGATTATGGGTATAGCTTTTCCAGATAATATGAATATAGTTTCATTAATTTGACTACAGTCAAATACATGAGAATTAGAACAATAATTTCACTTGATAGACACAGTCTACAAAGAGATAAAATCACAGAATCATTGAGGTTGGAAAAGACCCTTAGATTCTCATGGGGTATGGATGGGTAATATTTCTAAGTCAGATAAAGATAAACCTAACAGAAATTTCAGCTATTCAAATTCCTACCTCCTCCTGGTCCTCCTCCAAAAAGAGAGTTGGGTGGAATTTTGCTTCTGCAAAGCCACTGGTTGTCAGCTACGGATATATATCAAGTACCATCACTAGTTGTCCTGATTAGTTTTGTAGGCTCTGACTCATTAGTAATTGTCTCAGTTTGCCCTGAATGACATTGGGAAAAAAAGTAAAGCCACATTCTGGCAAGGTACCACACATGCCATTGAGTTGTATAATAGTGGTAGATAAAGCCAGGCTCTCGATCTACTGCACCAGAGCAGTTGCTCAAAAAGAGTTTGGAACTAAACATTTAGATTCACCTTTTGGAGCATCTCTCAATAATAGTGGGAAGTTTCTGAGGAGAGAGCTGAGCTGTAGAACATCTCCTTTTCTACTTGTTTTACAGGCATTTTTTGTATAGAAACAAATTCATAATTCAGTGCAAAACACAAACCAGCTCCTGCTTGGTGTACCCCACCCACAAACTTAAATAATGTAGTTGTCAGGGTTGACAAGTTCTGCCTGCTGTAGCATTTCTGTGTTTTATAGGAAATTTTAACCAGGGGTGTTATTTTAAGAGATGAGCAAATGGGGAAACCCCATGGCCTAGCCAATAAAATATGAACTTTAGGTGCAATGGAGCACTCATAAATATGACTCAGAACAAGGGGATTCATTGTTTCTCCCGATCCCTTTTAGCTGCTCCTCTGATCTCAACCTCTCTGTGTGCGTCATGGCAGCCCTCATCCTTTAACCTGCGGTTTTTAAAAGCTAGCTTCTATGTTATTTATGACTGCAAACGTTAGTAGCCCGTCTGTGTACTCCCTGCACACACATACTGAAGGGTGGGGGGAGCTGCATTTTATTTTGCAAGGATGACAAATTTTTCCCGGGGAGCCAAGTGGTTGGTGAGGTTGAGGTAGCCGTTCTGCCACGAGGGATTGAGAAGGCCCACTAGAATAAACTTATACCTGGATAAATGCTATCTTTCATTTGCACATGATCTATGTTTATCATGATCTCCCTCCTTTTCTCTTGGGCTTGCCCTTTCTCTGCCTGTATTCACCTTCTTCTCCCTACCATGATGATCTTTCCTCCACTTTTGTAACACTACTGGCATGGGAAATGCTTTCAGTGCTACAACATCACGCTTCATGTGAGGCGTGGAGGAGCAGCACTAACTCTCCCAGTAATACCAGTTCCTGCAGAGGCTGTTTCTCTATTGCGAACCTTTCCCATGCCCAGCAGGTCTGTGTCCAGCCCCACACGTTGGCCACTGCCTACTGAGAAGAAGAAGGCTGTCCTCCCTGTAAGGCTTGGTCCGTGATTTGCCATTTTTCTCTCACGCCTGCTCTCATTCCTTCCCTCTCCATCTCCCGTGCTGTCGCCTAGTCTCACCGCTTCTCGGCCCTTAATCCCTTCTGCAGCCAAATGCCACTGACATAAAATTAAAGTTCAGTGACCCTGCCTAGACAGCGGGGGTTAGAGACAAGGGAAAGGACAAGGAGGAGAGGATGGGGAAAAGTGTGGGAAATAATTACAAAGTCTGGTAGCAGCCAGAGCTCTCCTGAAGCCCTGGGGAGCCTTTCTTTAGCTGGAGGCTGCAATTGGCACTTCATAAACTGTTCATTCTCAGCTATGTGGAAACACCAGACGACACCTAGAATGATCAGACTGTAATCAATCAATTTTCTGCAAAACTCTATTAGTTTGTGGGCCTATGAAAGCAAGCTGAAAGGAACCGCCGTGGCTAAAAAGAGGAGAAAAAGGAACTGCCCATGTCATAATTACCTCCATAACTCAGGCAGTAAGTAGGCAGGTAGCCATGGTAAAATTCTTTGCATAATTTAAGATTCACAGAAAATAACAACAGGAGCAATAAGTGTGGGAGGTCACGTATGCGCCAAAGTTGTCCTGTTATCTAAGCGAACAACGCGGGGTTTAGGAAGAGAACCAAGAGGCTCTCCGTCCAGCCCATGGCAGGCGGATTCCTCCTCCAGTACCCTCCGCACAGAGGCGTCTCCACAAGCCTCCCTCTTTCTCTTTCATGGCCAGCCAGAGTCACTCCGAGATTGTGTTTTCCTGGGAAAATATGTACTGTACAATACATACAATCCCCACAACCCCACCCAAAGTCTGTGTTTAGTCTGGAAATGAGCACTTTCTAAAGAAGAAGCGGAACTGGGTCAGCCATTCTTCCCAATGGGAAAAATATTAGTAATAATATATATTTTTATATATATCTATACATATATATAGCTTTTCAACATGCACATCTAACCATCTGCTAAATCAGTTTCTCTTCAGTTATCTGCAATTTCTTTCAAATCTGTCGGCAAGGAAAGTCAGACAGTTTTATACCCCAGTTAATGGAGAGCTTGACATTTTTTTGGCTGGGTAGATACAATAATTTACTTGGATTTAAAGTGTTAACTTTGGCAAAAAAATTAATTGACAGTTATAAAAACATTATTTTGTTAGATGATATTTATGGATCACACACAAACCTATTTTGAGGTAGAGCTATATAGTTCATAAGGTTCATGTAACATGAGAGATTTCAAAGGAAATGTAAAATATTTCAATATAAAACAACAATTGTAGTATAATTCCAAAAAGGAATATGGAGAATATTTCTTGCTCAAAATCAAAAACAATTCTTAACAACCTGCTCTGTCATTGCGCAAAAACTGGTTAAAACTGCTTAATGAGTTGTAAGGATTGGGAGAAGATTTTTAGGGAATGTCATCCTGTGGGTAAAATCCTTTTGTTCTAGAAATAAACAAACCTATTTTGCAGAAAGCTGTCTTAATATTTAATTTGATCATAGAAAATGATTTCATCATTAATAGTTATTTCTAATGCCTGATTGCGTACCTTGGTCACAACAAATTAGTTCAACTCACTGATTGGGGGGACGAAAATTTTGTTAAGTAAAAAAAAATCTTAAGATTTCAAGGCGGCAGTGAGGTTTACTCTGGGTGATTAAATGTGACCCGCTTGATCTAGTTTGCTTTAAATTTTATGCAAAAGAGTGAAAAATGCTGTCTTACTGACTTTGGATTGCCAGTCCAAAAAACTTCGCAAATGTTTTCTCTTTTTTGATCCAATATTGATCCAATGCCACCCTTAAAGACATGGGCTCTATTTGTTATTTAACAAGTTTTATCTCTGTAATAGCATCCCTCTTTTCAAGGCAAGATAATAGCACCATTTCCGTCACTTCAGTTAAGGCTGTGTCAATATTTTCATTAGAAGCCTGCATTTTACGGACTAAAACTGTACCACAGCCAAGGAAATTCACGTAAGGTTAAAATTAAGACAGCAACATCTGAAATCCGGTGGAAAAGAAAGAAAGAAAGTGTGCTCATTCCTAAGATTTGAGAAGTTAATGATCCTGAGGCCTTTTTGCGTGTATCCTTCAAACCCAGCTCCCCGTCCACAGCTCCTGGCATCTTATAGCTTAGCACTCCATATCCCTTGCTGATGATATGTTAGCTGTGAGTGGAGGGTTGTAGAAACTGAATTAGTTTCATTTAAGAAACTAGCTACTATATGCACTCAAGGTCTGATTGCAGTTAGGAATCCTTTCTTTTTCTTGTGTCACAAAAATATATTTGTACAGGTACTCGGAGTGGGTTGATGTACTGTAGGTTTCTCTAAGTAGTTGTATGAAAAAAAGTTGTTCTCTACCGTGTTAGCATTCTCCGATGAACACAATGGGCTGTAAATCTCGTGAATTTATGTATTTGCTTAGTGGTTCAGGTTTTAAAGAAGAATATAATCTTCAAGACAGTGCACAATCTTGGGGTAGAGAAGCTGGAGAAATATGAACAGCATTCTGTGCCTCAAACAGGGAAAATTTCCTTTGATTTCGGTGTCTGATTTAAGAACAGATCACAGCGCGTGTGATTTGAGGATTATTGTAGTTATGATTGTGGAATCACATTGTGAGTGAAGAAGAAAAGGTGTCTTTCTGGGGCGCGTCAGTTACTTTAAAAATCTCTATAATATTGTAACTTTCTTTAAATTAGCATGTGTAGGTCAGAGTCACAAATTTTATGGTGATCTTCACATCTGAGTTTTTGAAATTCATTTTTTATGTTAAGAAAGAAAACACAACAGAAAACCACAAAGGTTTATATATTTATCACCTATCTTATAGAGAGTTCATATCAATTCATAAGAAAATATGGAGAACGAAAACAGAGTTGCTTAGCAAATGCAGCAAACTGTTTGGAGAAAAATTTACAGATGTTGTAAACAAATGAAAATACAGATCATTTGAATTGCATGAAGAGGAACCCTTAAGTACAGTGGATTCAATGATCACTTTGATGCTAATGGAAAATTCAGTCCTTGAAATGTTTAAATGTTGTTTATAAAAGTGGTGCTGTTTCTCCAAGCCTCAGTCATGTACATATTTTTTTATCCAACCCCCCTCTTTTGGTTAGAGGTGAAGAGTGGGAACACTAACATTTATCTTAACAAAGTCCTTCCCTAACTGAATTTTGAGTGAGCAGAAAAGTGAGTAGGACTACATGAGTATTATTTGTCTGTTCTCTGAGGAACAGGGTATCCTATATATGTCATTTTAGGAGACTGGCCAAAAAGAAGATGCCAGAACTCTCAACAGTCAGGGCTTTGCAAGAGTATAATAAAATAGAACAACAGGATAAAAAAACACCCAGTGAGGAAAACAAAGTCCTGACCTTGTAGGTGATATAACCAGATCTTTGAAAACCCCGATGTATTCAGTGGAGGATTTATTCTTTGACTGCTGGACCAACCCCAGTTAACTCTTCTGTTACAATCATCAATATTTATGGAGACCTGCCAACGCACACAGTCTTATACAACACACGGGACAAGGCATAGTCTCTGTCTTGTCGTATCTTTCAAGAAAGAAAGAGATGGAAATTCTGGTACAAATTCCAGTAGAAAGAGCAGGTGTTTACAATTTTAACTTCAGGAGAAGTAAATGCAGTTTTGTTTTCCTCCCTGGTTGCTTGACAGAATTATAATTGCAGTTCCCTTGATGATTATTTTTTTAAATTTGTTTTTGAAAGTGAGGTATTTGCAACTCTGACAGGTTGGTTTTTTGTCAAAATTAGCATATGTTTCAATTTTTATTCTTTAATATAAACTTATTTGTCCTTGTCTAGTTTTTTACTTTACTTTTTAATCTTATTCAGCCTTTTCAATCTTGTGCTTAATAATTCCTAGCAAACATCTCAGCTACGTATTTCTTGTTTTAATATATATATCTTAAATTATTATAACTGGCTACAACTATATAGAAAAGTTTCAATTTAAAATATCATTATGATTAATAAAGCTTTATAATTACACCTTATGTAATTAATGGTGTGCAAGTATGAACATGGTGAATAGTATTTCCAGAGCAGATTAATCTGATGCAAGTTGACTGAGGCTTCAAATCTAAAACCAGTTGAGTTATTACTGTGCTGCATCAGCATTTATTGATTTTAAGGTACAGTGTTAGCATTCACTTATCACTGCATATTTTTCCCCATTGCACATTAAAAGAGCTTGCCCTCATCTGTCACGATCTTATACTGCATAAATCATATAAAATGGTTACCTGTTTCCGTGATTTATTTCATTTTTATGTTAATTATACTGAAACATAGGATTGTTTAATAAAAATGTTGAAGCTAATCTATATCGGTCATCAATATTTCTTACATACGTTACACGGTGGAATGCGTGATAAACCAGAATATCCAACATGTATGGAAGGGCATTTGAAGTGAATTAGGATTTAGCCTCACTTAGAGCTGAGACACATTTTAATTTTACAGAGACCAAACATAACCTGGTATTTACACAGTAATTTTTTACAAGTTAATGGTGTCTATTAATCATAATCACAAGAAAAAGAAAGCATCTCAACCCTGGTTTCCACAGCCTAGAAACGTAAGGTGAAAGATATGCTTTAACTTCTCACAATTACTGTCTTAAGGCAACCCTGGCTTCCCCCAAAAATGAGACAAATATTAGAAACTTCCCAGTCAAGGTAAGACACTCAGTGGAAACTTGGGCTCTTCCGGAGAGGGTTTTTGTCTGGGGAAGCGCAGCAGGATCAGCCTAGGACATATCTGACACTGAGCCCTCAAAAGACTTGTGCTCATGCACTGCAAGAAGTCCTCTTGAAATCAAAGATGTTTTGTGAAACCAAAGGCTAGGTCCCATGTAAACAGTCCTCAGAGCCGTTTATGAAATGGTCTGCGACATATTTACTGAGGGCATTTCTCAGCACACACGAGGAAAAATTTTGCAGGATCAGGGCCGAGACTAATCCTTAGGAGATCAGAGCATTTCCTATTTTCCTTTATAACATTGCCATTTTAAATTCAGCTGGCTCCAGATACTCCGAGTAAATCGAGGCATACAATGACAACTAAAACGTAATACATGGATAGTATGTCACTCTTTCTTAAGGATGAGGAACGTATTTTCACAAAACAGAGATTTCATTTTTTTCTAGTCTGCTATTTCAGGAGCAAGAGCAACAAGCAAATGTATTTAGAGTTGTGGACATGTTACTGTTAAGGAAAAAGATCTCAGAATTGAACACCTCCTGATCTGCCAAATAATTAATGAAAAGTAATTTTATTATTATGACAACTAAACTCTAGGGTGTCATTTTCCTAGAAATTCGAGTTGTTGAGGATTTTCGTGTTTGGAAACATTTTTAATCCTGCAGCAAGGATTAACGACCTGGTAGACATAAAAGGTACAGAGTGTGTGTGATAATCTGAAGGTATTTCAGAACATGTGCCGTTGTTTAAAAAGTTTCCACTGAAAGTATTACCCTGGAAATCAAGAGTCCATCAGATTTTGTACCAGCTTATTGAGAAACTTCAAGTTTTCAATTAAATCTCTTGCCATTCAGATCAAATGAGAAGGGATTTTTTTTTTTTAGCTAGCTTTATGAGTTCTGCAGCATTTAAAATACTTATAAAAATAGTAAATACATTTCATGAATTATTTGCAGCTTTCTTAACGAGATTTAAGTTGCCTTCTATTAAAGAAAGCTGTAACTGCTTTTTCAACCACAGCATAACTGGTAAGCATGTTTATTATACTCAGAAGCCAAAATAATTTAGTTTTATCAGTTTTTGTGTCTGAATCGATATAATTTTCAAAAGCATTCTTTGCTTGCATGTTTCTGGTGTTTAATACTCTACTTGTTATTTAATTTATTTATGACACAGAAAATAAGAACCATTGCTGACTCTGAGCACCGTGGCAGTGTAATAAAAGACAGTCCGTGGTTATTAAATAGAAATAACAAAGAAACAACAACAGATTATTTAAAATCCAGCCATCCAGCTGAAAAGATAATAAAACTCTGACTTTTATCAACAGAAAAAAAAACCCTAAACAACCTAAGATTTTTTTTTTCCCCCCAGAAGTGGCTTAACTTTTCCTTTTTCATAACATTCTAGGCTTTAAACTATTATCAACTGATGTTTGTTCATGTCTGAGCTTTAAGGAAAACAGTGAGGGAAATAACCGAGCAATAGGCATAAGTGTTTGATTTTTTGAGATTTTAAAAAAAAAAAAAAGGTTAGTTGGCCTGAGGCTAGAATTTTCATTACATCAATGAAAGAAAGAAAACAGAAGCCAGCAGAGGGGAGTTATAGAAATTGACTTTATATAAACAGTGAGAAAAATCTTTTTCCATGGCCACCTACAACGTAGCTACTTTACCATCAGCACGACTTTTCTTTTACCAGTGGCACAGCAGCCCGGGCCCAATCCTGCCAGTTTAGAACAGGTTCCCGTCCGGCCAAGAGGTTTGTCCCTCGCAAGATCAGGTTAACAGTTTATCAAAGAGAGCAGAAACAAACAAACAAACAAAAATTTCCACCTACCTAAATTGACAAAGCTCATGACCATGTCAGCATCATTCAGAAAGTTGGTGTCGTGCAGGCTGGCTAAGGGAGGATTCTGTGTGGTCAGGGGGGTCATGCGAGATAATTGTATTCTCCGAGAATATCCATTTGGAGAGGCAGGGTATCCTCTCCGTATCCCTCTGCTCTCCCCTGCCATTGATCCCTTCAGTGAATACTCCAGCTCCTCAGTATCCTCTTCATTTGTCATGGCATTATACAGGTCCAGCATGAAGAGGGGTGCAGAAGAAGCCTGCTTTCCTGGTGAAAATGGTCTGGGTCTGTGAGGTAAACCCAGGATAGAGAGAATCTCTCTCTGAATCTCCCTTCTCTCATGGTTCCGCAGCCTCCTGTAAATAAAACTTGAATGGACATGATTGTCTCCTAAACCTCCCTGTGCGTGACCCACCAGAACCCAGCAATTCCAGAGCAAGCCCACGAAAGCTTTGAGAGCAGTTAGGTTCATCTTTGGAAAGAAAAAGAACAAGGAAAAAAAAAAAATTAAAAAAAAAAAAATCTTTTCTCCTACTTGTTCTGAGTTCCTATGAGGTCTGCTTTCCCAGTGGCTGAAAAACAAAATTTACCTATTCTTCATGTCAATGTCATCTCTAAACGTAACATCTTTGATGATTTGTCTCCCCCCACCCTGTTTAAATATTATGGAATGTGTCAGGTTGCAGTTATTTCTAAGAAAGCTGAAATTCAGACTTCCAATTTTCCACTGTTGTTATCGTTTTTTCTGCATTTATGGAGCAGAAGACCAGTATTTTGTCAGCTGACCTAGGCATTCCTATATAAACCTTAGATAACCAGGTCTTTGGTGGGGAGCTGTATTAGCAAGAGCTGTTCTTCTGACACATTGTAGTTCCCAGAGTTATCTTCCCTCGTTATTCTGAGTTCTTCGTACACCTTGCGCTCTTCCCAAGATAAAATCCTGAGTCACAGATTTGTCTTGATCTGTACCTTGGTGGTGTAACACATATTTGTCCAGCAGCCTGGTGATAACTTTAACATCTTTTGAATCGCTTGAGTGTAAAGTAATTCTAAAGCATGTATTAATCAAATTAATGTGTTGCCATGAATTTACTCAAAAAA
>VXBL01001206.1:1474215-1533816 GCA_013400195.1 Aramus guarauna
GCCTGTAAATTTACCAAAAAAAAAAAAAAAAAAACAAAACTTCTGTAAATCCATTCAACCCTTTTCAGCTTCTGAACTGTTATTTCCAACTCTAGCAGGCACAAATATAACAGTTCTCTTCAAGAGAGATCTAAAGACTAATGTAAGCACAACCCTGCTGGGAAAGAAGAGGCTTCTCATTGTAATTTGAAACGGGTATAGCAAAAAAGTCCTTAACCCTTCTCTTGCCAGACAGAGCTTTAAACCTCTCCCCCCCTCCTCCCCGCCCCCCCCAATTTACAGTAATATCCCTAATTTTGACTATCTGCTGGAGTTTTTTCCTAGCAGCTTGCAGAATCAATTTAAACCTTAACAATTTTAGGATATATAGATAGCTAAAGGCACGGCGTAATGTGGAAGCTCTTGCGAGTCTCCTTATGGGTCTCTAGTTAGTAAACTTGAATAGGAAACTCTCATAACAGACTAAAATAGCATCTCATTAATTCAAAAAATGTTTATATTTCAGGTAAGTTTAGCAAACAAAGGTGACCTTTTTAATAAACTCCGTAGGAAATTTTGTCGGTTAGGCTTGATTCGCTCGTTTCTAAAAATGTCGGGAATGCAATCTGAATGAAAACAAATTTATTCAGCAAGCGAGATTTCAAGTTGTGCATAGCCAATGGTGTAATTATGGTTATAGTCACAACTTTCATAAACTTTAATTTGCAATGATAATTTATTCAAAGTACATTTTGACTCATAAATCTCTATATTATATTTCCCAGTAAATATCCAAAGCTAAGAATTAATCCCACAACCTATTATTAACTGGAGAAAGAAACAGCTTAACTCAAGAAATAAGAAACATTAAATAGATTTTAAAGCTGCTGCCCATGAAATTAAGGTTCAGCTTAAAATTTTATGACAGCCAGCAACTGGTGTTTTCCTCTCACTAAAACAAAATCGCACGCTAAATTTCATATTGCTCAGACTATTGGTGGCTGTTTTCCCCTCCTGTGATTTTCCTTCAGTCTTGAGGAGACTTTCCTTTGATGAAGGGGAGGGGAAAAAAAAAAGGACAAAAAAGGTTAATACATGACTTTGAGGAAAAAAACCAGGTATATAAAATGCATCCCGTCGGGTTTTCCCTTACATGACTAGCACCTACTCAGCAAATCACACAGTTCTTGAGTAAACTTGGGAGTGTGACAGCAAGTATAGTCACACCCTAAGAAGCCAGGAACAATTTATCTAGTATATTAAGCACAAACGAGCTTTTCTCATATACTGTGAGTCCTAGCCTGTATTTACAGTCTAGTCCAGCTATTATTAAAATATAGCTGATTCTCTCTCATAAATCAGCACACACAATAGAGCATGCTTCTCCCAAGGAAGGATATGTCTTATGCTGGACCTGCTGAATTAATACTAAAATTAATTATGAAGCTATTTAGCAAAAGTCCTGTTCTCAGCAGAAGAGCAATATGCTTTCTTTCCTCACTGAGGCTTTCCCTCAAAATCCATTTCTTATATGGAAAGAATTATTTCCTGTTTTTGTTTTGCTTTCACTTGTCCTGCTCAGACAGTTGCAATGATACATGAGACTTTACTACACATATGTCGTTTTTTAATTTGGCCATCACATATCTTGCAACAAGGTTTCTTTCTCTTTTCCAGTAATATATTTCCTTTTTTCCCCTAAGCATTCATAAAAGCCAGTGGATTGATTGCTCAGAGGATTTAAGTCCTCAGCCCATCAGTACGTCCAGCAATAGAAACTTCCTATATTATCCCACTAGAGTGTCTGGAGTCTTTTCCCACTTAAAAAGCCAAAAATGCCCTCAAGCTTGAGGATGCTTTTATGTTGTAAACAGTTTTCCAGACAGAAATTGAGTAAGAAAACATATAAACTAGTAATCATATTTTTGACAAAACCAGCTCCTGTTATTTTCAGACAGAGCCACAACCAAACATGTAACCTAAATACAAAGGATTTATTTTACATTAACCAACCCTACACTGAAGAACCAAATGTCCTTGACTAGAACATGAAAATAAAAATAGTTTTTATTAATATAAACACAATGTCCTTTTGTAATAAACTTGTGTCCCATAAACAATCATTTTTAACATGGGTATCTCATACATGGGAGATACAGTCAGCTCTAAAGATGAAAACCTTTGCTACAGAAATAAAAAGGATCTGCAATAGATAACATGTCCCATTTTGTATTTCCAATATGAGTCAATTTACTTCTAAATAAAAAATACCACATACAATTTCGGCATGTCAAGTCATTTTATTTGATAATATGTGAATAGATGGGCACAGATATATAGATGCAATTTAGGTTAGGGTTCTGTTTCAAAGTCACCTCAAATCTAGGTTTCAAGTCTTACAACAAAAACATCATTCTGAGATATTTGTGTAATATTGAAATTTAAAACCATGTTCACACCATTTTTAGGTGCACTCAGATCTAAATAACAGTTGATGTCAGTGTAAAGTATTGACCCAAAATCAAAACCAGGGATTTGAACATGATGCCCCAGAGATTCTAGGTTTACCCTGCATCTAAAATTGAAATTTTGAAATATAAAACCTTCACGCAGACTGACCTTTCTTCCCTGGATGCTCAACCTGGAAGCAACATAAGAAATCACCTGACCAGCCTTTATCCAGTCCTTTAAAAAAAAAAAAGAAAACTAAAATGACTGCAGAAGCGAGCGCCCGTTAGGGATAGATGTCTGGCAGAGGAGCGTGTAACACGCGGAGCACTGGAGAGCCGGGGCCTCGGAGGCAGGAGAGCGGCGGAGCACCGTGGAGGCAGTCCTGGCAGCGCAAGGTAGGAAGCAGTTGCATGAATTTCTTAAACAATGTGGCGTATATGTGCACGATGAGTGAATTCAGAGCTCGTTACATTTGTGCTAACCTAAACAACGTTAGAGCGAATATCATAAGGGAAGTAATGAAACCCGGGAATCCAGCTCTCGTTAATCTCGGATTCCACTGGATCGTAGCACTGCCACGGTGAAAAAATTCAGACCCAACAGGTCACTGCAAACATTGAGGGTGCAATTGTGTTCAATGACCACTACTCAAAAATATATAAAATTAGTGGATGGCTACTGAATGCAGAATCCCTCTGGGTGCTCAATATCACATCAACCGAGAGTGATTTCCCCCAGCAATGGTTCTCTGTAACTGTCTGGCAAAACAGACTGAAACACAGACTTTCTCCAAGATATTTCCAGACTAAATCTGAAACATGCGCATGCACGCTGAATGATTCTGCTGGCTCTTTCCCTCTTAATGACCAGCTAAATTTGCCATTCAGATCCATACTATGCATAAACAGATGATCCAGCATTAAAAATGTGTAAATGTGTAAAAAATGTTATCTCTCTGCAAGACTATTGCTGCAAAAGGTATATGGAGAAAGACTTTTATGAAAAGGTTTCATGAAAGCAGGAAAATCATTAGAGGTTAAAATTACAGATTCCTCAGCAAAAAGAAAGCGAGTCTTCTGGACTCTTCCCAGGACAGAAATGTTACACAGGCACCATAGTTAGGCATACCTCATATACTACCTGTATCTAAGTTGGATTTACGATGGTATGGACTGCATGAGGTGTACCCTGCAAGCATATAAAAGAAACACAAACATATTTTTCTGTACTGATGAAAAATACATCTCCTAACGCAAAGGGAATTCCATTTGTAATGCACACAGTGTGAAAATTTGTAGAATTAGCTGCAGAAATTGGCAGTTGAGACATAAATTGAATATGATATTTGTAAAGGTTGCATATGTATATAAACCCTTTTTATTCTGGATAATCTCACAGCGTTTGCTAATTAATAGACAGGAACCATTTCAGACGCAGAAACACTGCCATTTTTGGAACAGAAAGTTTGTTCAATGTTATTACTTTATTTAACTTCCTATCGGAACAGAAAGATAGCTGTCCTGAACCACAAAGATAGCTGCGCTCCTCAGCCACAGGGGAGTTTTACAACAATCACTGGGGTTTTACCCAACATCTGTACACTTTACACATATTCCTGGGGATCGTTAAGCATTATGCAAAGAAAGTACTTCTATTTTATGCTGCACGCAGAGGAATGCATTGCAAAAGTGTTCAATACTTAGATTATAGTGCAATTTATTCAGTTACCAATCAGTTTCCTGTAGCAAAAGAGTTTTTCATCCAGGATTTCAAAAGCTCAGGCAAAATCACAAATCAGCCTAGGAGGTAAGTCATCAAGCATTTTATAGATGGCATTTAATAGAACACTTTGTTTAAAATTTACAGAAAGGCCTCTGGCTTTAAGTATAATCATCTGTGAAGTTTGTTCTATTCATAGTGCATGCACACTGTTGTAAAGCTATCAGCACAGAATAGTCTGTAGTGTTAAAAATATACTCTTCTTTAACATTAAGAAAATGGAGAAAAATCATTTTGTAATCTGCCTGAAGACTTTTTTTTTTACCTATTGTGCTCAAGGACTGGGAAAAAAAAAAAAAAAAAAAAAAAAAAAAAAAAAACTTGTTTCACACATACTCTTCAGAACACGTGAACCACAAAATATACAATTAATAATATGATCCAGCATCAGAGTGCTGTCATTTGCATAATTTACAAACCCAAAGAGCTCCCAGAAATCCCCTTTGGTTTACAATAAGCCTCTAATTAGTTGTTAAAAAAAAAAAAAAAAAGGAAAAAAAATAAAAGGAACTGCACTGAGGCAAATACAAAACACTTGGACAAGAGCAACATTTGTGAATAGCAAAGCATAATAATTTTAAAGAAGATTATTCTTGGCTCAGCTTGTAGAAGGGTTTTATTGTGCCCCAGCTGCAGACTGGTACCTGCTAGTCTCATTCTTCTCTGGCTGCAGCACGGCCATAAGCATTTTGTGGTGTTCCCGGGCTGGCCCCAGCGCTTTTTCGGGGAACCTCTTCTGCTTCTTGCTGGCTGCCTTTCTGTTTTCAACTACAAATACGTACAGAAATTCATCCCTGAACGGATGCCTTCCAGGTAGATGCATTGCACTATTGTCCATGTTGTGAAATATTCTACCTATCTAAATAAAGGATTTATTTCTTCCCTTGAGCATTTTGCTACTAAATTCTATAGCCGTGGCTTTAGCACCTCTACTGGTAACTGAATGATGCAGCAGCCTCTCAATCTCTGTAAACTAGTTTTGGGGGTTTTATACCTTTTTCCTGTGTTTTGTTTTATGCACACTCTCTCTCTCTTTCCTATACATCCTCCCATTATGCTTTTCTACGTTTGGTCTATCATTTGGATGTGCTGTCTCTGATCCCACATGGCCTTTATTTTTCAGCTTTTTAAACTTTAAACCTTTTTCCCCCCACCATCTCCATTTTCACATTTCTTCTTTCCCTCCGAACATATCTGTAGACAGATGTTATTTTCTTCTTTTAAAACGACTTCCTTTGTTTAGCAATGTTTCCCATTTTCTAAGAGATCAGCTGGCCTCTCCGGCAGTAAAAGAGGAGCTGCTGCTCCAGTACTTTCAATTAAGTGAGCACTACCATGAATCACGCAGTCCTTGAGAGAGCAGTCATCTCTTGCTGTTGCAAAAGAAAAAGATGTGCAGGGGACCATTGCAAGACTATGTGCATCCTAAAAATCTTCGGTGTGTGCTGATGGATCTTTGTACATGGGCTTTTTCAGGCGTGGTGATCCATCAGGGAGGCAGTCCAGAGCCAGCTGAGGAACTGGCAGCAACCCAGCTACAAAATGCTGTAAGGTCTTCACCACAATGGCTTTTTCAGGAAAACAGACAATGTCAGAGTCAGCTAAGAACCAGCAGTATGACACCAGGGATTTTGTGAAATGTCCAGTAATATTAGCAAATGATGTTCTGCTGGCACCGCTTCCCTACTAGCTCAGGTCAGAAAGGCCATTATTTGTATCTTGTGTGTTTGTACTAAACCGTCATCACAAGAACCCAAAAGAAGGTAGCAACCAAGCTGCATTGAGACAGGCAAGTTTGTGAACACATCACAGAAACCATTTAAATTCTCCAGGGTTGGGTCTATTCAACTAGCCAACATGCAGTAACAGTGTGGTGGCAATGGCCGTAACACAAGTCAAGAAAAAGTCTTCAAAATAAATATTGGTTTCCTGAATTTCTCTCATTAGACCATACTCCCTTCTAGCGCATAATGCCTTTATCTTGCAAAATGATTACAATTGGCTACAGCTGATGAAATTTATTTAATCAACAACAAATAATCATTGCCAAAATTTACTACAACAATCTGTTCAAGCCAGAGTTTGTTAAACTGGCAAAGCAAAGGAATAAAGTGAAAAGCCAATTTATGCTGTTGACCCAGAAAATCCATTTGTTTTTCTCAGACCTTTGTTACAGTGGTTGAGAAAAAAATGAAATATTGGAGAAGGTATTTACCTACTTTGCACTTAAACCTTTACATCAAAGTGGAAAGATCACTTTAACTACTAAACTTTCCTTTACGTAGCCAGAAGTCTGACAAAAGGATCTGCGTGATGTTAGAGTAATCCATGTCCCTCATAAGCCAGGCTTATGCATGGGGAGCAGGATTTACATCGCAACCTTTGCATCTGAAACTGCACTGTAATCTAAACATGGTAGAGACACACAAGCAGTCCTTCACTGCTGCTTCTTTAGCTTTACTACCTTGTAGCCATGTAAATTATACGATAGTTACAGATGCAGAACGGCAGAGCAGTCTTTTCCTTTGGAAAGTGGATTCACAATGATATTTTCATAGGTTTTACTATTTGTTGTTCTTTGTTACTCATCAAAAAATATATCACTTTTCTAGAAACTCAGCATTGGATCATAAAAAAACCCTGGATTTTGTGCATACATAGCATAGATTAGAGTGATACATGGTGAACTTCTTTAGTTTATTCAGTCATTATATCAACTGTGCTGAACAGTGCTGGAAAATGGGAAACATAACTCCCATTTTTATAAAGGGAAAAAAGGAAAACCTGGGGAACTACAGCCTTGTCAGTGCCTGGCAAGATCATGGAGCAGAACCTCATGAAGTTCAACCAGACCAAGTGCAAGGCCCCGCNAGAAGGGTACTGTTTACAAGGGCCTGTAGGGATAGGACAAGGGGTAATGGCTTTAAGCTAAAAGAGGGTAGATTTAGATTAGATGTTAGAAAGAAATTCTTTACTGTGAGGGTGGTGAGGCACTGGAACAGGTTGCCCAGAGAGGTTGTGGATGCCCCCTCCCTGGAAGTGTTCAAGGCCAGGTTGGATGGGGCTTTGGGCAACCTGGTCTAGTGGAGGGTGTCCCTGCCCATGGCAGGGGGGTTGGAACTCGATGGTCTTTGAGGTCCCTTCCAACCCAAACCATTCTATGCTTCATGAGGTATAGCTTACTTCCACATAGCCTAAGCATACAGGTGTACTTTTTCACAGTGATTTTTCAGAGCAGATGCCTAATATTTTCCATGCTCATTTTCTCCTCTTTATCACCCTTTGGTGATAAAATGTGCACGCGGACAAAGGAATGATAATTTTCTGTGACATTCAGGCAGATGTTTTCCTTATCCTCCTTTGAGCCGTGCTAGAAGATTCAGATGCAATGGGCTGCTGGGAAAGCTTCAGGCTCAGCCTTGTTGTTCACCTTTCAGATGCTGTTGCCTCTGGCTCTGACCACATCTTCCTCTGCCATGAGGGGCTGGAAAGCTGAGGTCAGTCTCATGGAAGAAACATTTTGCAATGATTTATTCTGAAGCCCAAGGTTAACAAATTTCTATTTGTACTCATTTCTTCATTGTAATTCAAAGTTAATAAATTTTCGCTATTTCTGTAAAGAATTGTGAAGTTTGTTTGCCTGTATTTACAGACCTCTGAAGAACAAAAATCCTCTGCTTTCAAGCAATGAAGGATCCTCTTGATGCAGATGAAAAAAGAAAATATATTACAAGATGGCCAGAAAGCTTCAAAACCATAAAAATTCTGGCTTGTTTAGTGCTCTCCGAAAAAACCGTAAAGATGACCAAATAGATTATTTGTATTAAAAAAAAAAAAGAAAAAAAAAGGAATGAAACACAACAGTCTAAGAATTTCTTTGCCAAGTTCAATCTAAAATTATTTTTTATGGCTGCATTATAAATTGCTTAAAAATGGGGTTTATAATGGAAATGGTGACAGACTTAACTATGGCGGCACAAGCAGGCGCCAGCATAATTACAGTCTTCTCAAGACACAACTTATTACAAGCTACGCAGCAGAGCCAGTATTTTGTATTTTAATTAAGAAACCTGGATTTTGTTTGTAATAATTGACTGTTATGCCGCCCCTCTTGCCAGGACACCCTTGTAAAAGAGACTCTTGCCTCTAGTAGTCTTTCCTGGTTAAATATTTTAAATAAATTTTATATTGTTGACTGGAAGATTGCATGCATTTTATAGGTCATTATTAACTGTCTTTTGGTGACTTCAGTTGTTCTATATTTTTTAATAGAGATTTTAGTTCCTCTCATCTGTGACCAGAAAAGGTTTACAGTTTAGGTCTCTGAGAAGTATAATACCATAACATCTGTATTATCTGCCTTAATCTGCACCATGCAGGCCTTCCATAAGAAAGCATGTTCTTTAGCCATGCTCTCCTAATGACCTAGGCAGGTACTGCAGACCATTATCCAGTGACACCGAAAAACTTAGACCTTCTCTACGCAGCCCTGACAAGGGCATCACCCCAGCTCCCACCCTGTGGCATCTCTGCTGAGACCTTACGGAGAATTTCAGTTCCTGGACACCGAGCCGTACTTACTGTTTGCATACAAGCTCCTTCTGTTATATGTCACTGGAGTGAAAAACACAGCATGCGGTGGCCCAAGAAAAATCGTCTGTTTGCAGGCGGTGGGGGCGAGGACTGGGCGATGCCGCATGGGATGCTGCCACCTCCCGGCACCGCCGCCGCCAGCCATTCTCCCCTTGCCTTTTTCCTCCGCAACATTTGCTGCTACAAACACCCTCTGTCAGTTTTCGGCCTTTGCCTTTGTTTCTTGAGTTCTTTTCAGTTGTTCTTCACGTTGCTGGAGTGTGTGTCCTTCCACAACCAACAGTGACAAACAGCATCAGCTCTTTACGAGTATGGTCCACAAACATTGCTACATAATTTTGACAGGAAAACTGTGGTGGTAATTAGGTATTCAGAGAAGGACCTTGATATGCACAAAATTAAGTAGGTCACAGCAGCTCATGTGTAATTTAACGTGCTGTAATAGTGGTACCACACATGCGCATACACAAATGAGATCCACAGAAACATTTAACATTTTTAACTGAAAGGCAAAATATGAATTGAAGCAGTACAGGACTAAAATAACATGTTTCTCAAATTCTTATTTGTTTTTTCTTTACCTGACTGCCACTGGGTGCAGCAAAGACTCAGCTAAAAGCATTGCTTGCAGTCCCTTTATTTCTCTCTGTTTGGCCTCACAACGATGCTATTCTAACAAACATTATTTGGTCATTTTCCCCTGGGACTATTTACCAACCAGAGAGATTATCAAAGTTAATTATGTCACTTCCTTTCTTTTCTCCAACACACTCCCAGGCTAAGAAAAGAGATAAAGGAGTCAGCCTTACCAGCAGATCTCTCCCTGCTTCCTCCGACAGAAGTTTGCCTCCTGCCAAGAGGACTTGCAATGAGTCTTTTGCTGCCTTTGGTTCTTCTGAGTGGAGCACAGGGAAAAGAGCATAGGAGATAATCTACCACTACGGGGTTTGGGAAAAAAAAAATAGCAAGAAAATAATGGCATTGTCTTGCAATTTTCTTTTGTGTCCTGAAACAGCTATCGGTATTACATTACCAAAGAATTATAATTTTGGCCAAACAGCTGAATGAAAATGGAAATACAGTATTTGTTTTTATTTTGTGTCCTTGGAGAACAAATGCAAAGTGAAGAGAAATTTAAGGGAGAAATACACAGCAAGAAAATTGATAGAAAATGCACAGAAATTATATCACAGGCCTTTCTCAAATATCTATATTTGAGGTTTTAAATATCTCAAATATCACTCTTCACCAGCTATTTATTAAGTGGCATTGATTTCTACTGTGTGAGTAAAACAGGCTAGAAAATATGCTTCAGTGATAATGTTCAGGCAGAAAAACTGGTGAACAAGCAATAATCTGTGGGATGGCTGGAAAGGCTGGAGTCTGAGCCTAGGATGCCCAAGTCTAGCCACGGTCCAGTGAGGTTCCTAGGAACCTCAACAAATTCAGTTGGTGCAGTGGTGGATCATTTTCTGGATGCTGACTTGGCCTCTACTTTTAATCATGAGAAAGGGAAGCTTTTAAGGTGAGAAATCAAACAAGTTTGAATCAGTTGATACTATGAGAGGGTAGGAGCACCCTCAGCTGGGTTGTCCAAGGTAAGAGGCACCCAGCGCTGCCCAAGCAGCGTTGTGGATGCGAAAGCAAGGAAGCAGAGTGGAGTGGAACCGTGGGGATTTAGAAAAGCCAGTAGATTTGAGGACTGATAATAAAGAATTATTGCCGTAAGTGCTACTGTAGGTTCAGTTCCATAATTTTTTCTCTGTTTGGCTATATGCTAAAACACCTCTTTATCTGATCCTCCAAATACAGCTCAAGCAATATTTCATCACGCAGGAAATGAGAGGGACCAACAAACAGACTGTGTGTGACAACAAAAAAGAAAGAAAACACCAGTCCTATCATCTGACTCCTTTATCCAAACTGACTGGTCTGATTGCCTTGACATCATGTTTATCAGTTCCACATGTTTTGGGGGGCTTGGGGCCTTTTTCTAATTCCCAGAAAAGGATGCCTACAAAGGTGAAAGCAGAAACCAGTAAAGTCCATCTCCAAGGAGTATGTATTTGACTGCAGCATTTTGTTATTTTATGCTATAGAAGGGAAATTAATAAGACCTTTTAAAAACAGCAAAAAATGTGAAAAGGAAGATGTATTTCAGAAAAAAAAATTACAAAAAAGATAATGTGGCAGAAAAAGCAAATAAAAGAGGATAATTCTGTCTTCTATGGTCAAGAGGAGGACAACTACAGACAGAGAAGACCTTGAAAACCAAAAGCTTTTCCTCTTGAAGTGTCTCTTAACATGAACTTGAGTTATTGTCAAGATTTAGCCTATTCAAGAAGAAAAGAGATATAACCAAGAATACTATGGAGAGTGATTGCTAGAAACCAGAATTAGGTATCAGTCTCACAAGAATGATATGCAAATAGGAAATTAATGAAACTAAATCTCTGCCACTAGATATCAATAGCAGAAAAAATACAATAAGTAGAATAAAAGATTGTTTCTAGTGGAAATAAAATACTAGTTTCACAGTATTAGTCAAAATAGAACTTCCTATACAAAATGTACAAGAGCTAAAGCTTCATTTTGTTTACCTGAAGCAAAACTTTTCTGTCTCATGTCATTGTGTAAATAGAAGGGTCATTAAATCTGAGAGCTCAACAGGAGCTGAGCAACAGGATTATGTGGTATCATTAGCTATTGTCAATCTGCGTGTGGGTTCTGCAGTCATCCTCCATTTGTTCCCCAAATGAAGTATGGAGCATGACTACTTCTCAGCTGGAATTGTTCTGGTGACTTCTGTCATAACACTGGAATGATAGGAAATGTTGGCCAAATCATGCAGGCTTTAGTCAGGCAGTGCACCTAATTAAGTCAGTGGGAGATTTTCCCTTCATGCGAGCTGTAGAATCTTTATTCACTCACAGATCATGATTCCTATTTTTTTTTTTTTTNGTCTGGCTGTTTAATGCGATAACAATCCAGTCCACGATGTACCATCCTGTGTAGGGATGGAGTCAGATTTAAAGGTGTGTGTTACAGCGCACGAGCAAACTCACTCTAGCTGGCAGTAAAATGTACCCTGGCCCTCTTCCAGCAGAGCACTTAATCATATGCTTATCAGTTAAAAGGATGACTCAAATAGTTCAAATTATGAACACGCTTTTATGCCTTGTTGCATCACACCCACAATGTTTGCACCATTAGCCCGGATTAATATTAACCAGAGACTGAAAGAGATGAAATGGGAGAGAGAGCTTTAGAGCGAACTGACATTCCAAGCACTGCAACACACAACTGTGATATTTTCATCCTGCTAATACTTTTCAAATGGTTTGTACAACCACCCGCTTAACAGATGAGATCTCTGATTAGAAACTTAAGTCTCTGATCTTTAGGAGTACTAATTTTTTAAAAAATAACCTTGTTTTTAAGTCAGCCCAAACCACCCCACTTGCATTTAAATTGTGCCATCAGTACTTCAGCTTCCTCTGCTGCATACTGACCATGTCCTGTGGTCTTTTCTTTTTCTAAAACTATTTCTCTTACTTGCTGTGGATGACACAGTATCCAAAAAAATCAGAACCCCAGCTGCCTGCGGGTGATGAGGATGACCGAGTGAGGTTACTCACAGTGGCTACCAACCAGACTCCAATCTGGCACAGCTGCTTTTTCGCAGCCACACGCACCTTTTGCCTTCTGAACCACCGGCATGCCCTACTTCCACACATCGACCTGTTTCTAATGAAATAATACAAGAAGCCTGAGAAAGATTTGTATGATAAAGTAGTAGTGAAATGAGTGCTTTGGGTGGATGATATATAATAAGTTGATTTTTCATTACTGTGTTGTTTGATAAAAGGTAATAAAAGGGATGTACCAAATCAGATAACTTCAGGCATTGACTCAAAAGACAGCAGCTACAGACAGTTCTAGTTGCACAAATCCACACAGAAACAAGAAATAATGATCAGTCCTTGGAAAATTACTTCAAATGGGAGAGAATCAGAAGTCTGATAAAAGCAAAAGTAAGAGACCAAAAAAGAGGAGGGACTCCAAGGACACCTAAATGAGAAGATGATATTGTACAGGAAGTTTTTCATTGTAACTAGAGAAAATACAGATAAAGTCCAACTGTGTAAATAATGATTCAGTGTAAGTTTCTCAGGAAAAAAAAAAATCATAGTTGATATTTTGGCCCCAAGCTTTGTGATTACTATCATGCTATAAATATCTTATATTTAGATTACAAACCAATATTTTTTTGCATACCCTTGAAAAAAAAGTTAGCAATAACCTGTAAAAGCAAATCCACATCATCACTTTTCATGGTAGCATGAGGCAGATACTAATGAGAGTGCGTTTACTCCCTTGCTCACTAGACATATTTATCAAAAGAATGAAGAGTAAAAGCAAAGACATCCACACATAATCTTAACTAACCCAATAAATGAGAAGTGAAAAAGTAGCGGTTGGCTTTTACATGACATTTATACTTGTGAATGAAATTTGCACAGACACTGTCATTTACATTTCTTATTTCACGTCTCGTTTACAGCAATGTGAAATACTTGCCATTTTATTTAGATTATTACTAGCTAAATAAAACAATCTACAAATATTGTCCATTACTTACATCTCCTCTTATTTCCCATGGAGGTGGCTTAAACGACTGGAAACTGATCTCTGTTATTTTTCATCTTAACTTCACTGTTAGAATGCTCAATGTGGTTTGACAGAAACAACCCAGGTCCCCGTTGGTGACTATTGGGGAACTTTGTAGGACAGGCAGCAGTGCCCACTGCTTGGTCACCTGTGGGAAATGTGATTCTTGTCGTTGGGCCACCATCTCTCTGGAGGTGGCCTAGGGTCATATCCATCCTGCCTAATGGCAAGCGTTGCATAAGGCTCCAAATTATGATCGTCATAAGGCTAAGGCCCTTCATAGTCAAAAGAGAGTAATGGGTCTAGCCAGGATACGTTTCATGCTTCAGGCGTCCTCACCTTTCTGAGCTCTGGAATTCTCCGAAAAGGACAGCACTGCTCCCCAAACACTCGTCAGCTTTTTCTGTTTAACAGGAGGTAGGTGTGTGAATGATTATGTAAAATCAGTTGTGCATGGATTTCTATCATGTGATTCTTCCATAAACACAGAGAAAAGGGAACTAATGAAATATGCCATGTCAACAATCTGCAGTAGCAGAAAGCATCTATCTATCTGTCTGTCTGTCTATCTATCTATCTATCTTTATCCAATATATCTAGAGGTCATTTTCAGCACATGTGTGTCATTTATTGTTCACAGTACAAGTATTAATGCATCGCTCTTAGTTAAAATAACTGTGGTACACTTACAAACTGGATATGTCTAGAAGACAGGATAATACTGAAAATTAACAATCTCTCGTAAAAGTCATTGATATTTTGATTAAATTAATTGAAGAAATTATTTACTAAATATCTCAGTGAATTATTAAACCAAATACATCACATATCTAAAATATATAAATAATGAATTTTAAATCTGTCAGAGTATGGGTTAAATATATGATAAATATTATTCAGCCCCACTAATAAATTTTCTTAAACAATCTTAATTCTGCTTGCTGGTTTATGCTAGAGTAATATATGTCAAGCACTGGGGTTTCCCTTAGAGCTTGGTTTTGTATAATAACAGAACTCACCTTTTTGGAGAAACACAGATTTACTATCAAGGAGACAGCTATATGACAATCTTGATAGAGAAGCTGGTCATACTGTGGGCAAATTTAATAAAGAAATAAATCAAACATTAAAATAATTCTCTGAGGAAACTTACTTCATTTGAGGGGAGAAAAAAAGGTTCACCAGTAACCATAGTGAGTTCATATTATTGCCATTGTTTTTATAAGTTGTTGCCATGACTTTTTTGACTTTTGGGCTAGATTGGACTTAAAACACAACAGATGGCTACAATTATGTGTCTGTAACTTTTTTTTTTTTTTTAGAATAACTAAACAGAGCACAATAAAATAAACAGGCTTATATTCCAAAGAGACTCTCACAGTTTAAGAGACCTATACATGGTTATTAAAAAAAAACACAACAAAAACAAAACAAAAAAAACCCCCAAAACTCTCTAGACTCTCTATACAATAGGAATAAAGCATAAAGGAGAAATTAGTTTCACAAATGTGCTGTTTTCAGTAAGCACATGATTCATTCCTATAATCTAATTTCTCCAATTAGCAATTTCAGGAGCACTAAATAAAATGAAATCACATTATAATTTTGAGATTTTTTGGGGTCCAAGTATACATTCCTTTCAACGGCACAGCTTCCACTGGATTTTGTCTCAACAAGAAGTGCTAGTTTGGGCTCTTTGTAGGGTAGTTTTTAAATAAGTACAGCTTAATTGTAATATTTATTATCTAGAATGAGTGTTGACAAAGACTTTGGATCAACTGCTTTTTAGAAAAAGAAATTTATTTAATTACCTCATAGTACTTCAATTTATGTATCAGTGGACTTAGTAAAGGGCAAAAAGAGACTTTAATAAGGAGAAGGGAGAAGGCATAGAAAGGAAGAGATTACTGACCAAACAACACCCCACTAAATCAACAACACAGTGTGAGGTGAGCTTCCTTGTGTCTTTAAGGCTGTGTTATGTAAGTAGATTACTTTAACACAAGGTACTTTGAAGAACGTAAATGGCCTCAACTATATCTGAGTATGTCTTGCATGGAGTATCAGCTTAACCTTTGAACTTTCTAGCTTTTTTTTTTTTTCTATTTTATTTTTAAACAAAGTTGTTTATTTATTCTCTAGAACTTTTCAAGCTATTAAGGCAATTACAATGTGTGTTTTAGACACATGTGTAGGTTACTGAAGACTTCAGGTATTATTAACAATGTCTTGGTCATGCACTCCTTGGGTAGGTCAGCAAGGAAACATGGCACGGGAATGAGCCCTTCTGCTCCTGTCCCACCCCAGGCTGCTAAGTCCAACTTGTACAGCACAATCCCACAGTTCAGTTGCCCATCTATGACTGAGGCAGAAAATGGAGGGGTTTTTTTCAGAAATCACTGTAATCTCTTCAGTGATTACATGATCATACCTGGAAGATTGACATGTCAAGCTGTTTTGCAACCTGAAGTCAACAGCTTTGCCCTCATTAACAACATAGTCTAGCTGAACTTCATGACCTGCGGATCCTGTAGACAAATGCAGAGTAGCAGAGACTTGGACAGATGAGTCTGCAGCACATGTAATCTTCTGTTACTCCTATGAAAAGCAGACGTAACTTGCCTGAGAAGAGACCTGTGGGAGTCTGGATCACTAATGGTGCAATGGCTTCATTTCTGCGTATTTGTGGAACTCTATTCTCATCCCTGAGCACATTTGACACATTTCCAAAACCACCCAATAAGCTTTGAATGAACCACACTGGAGAGTTTTTGACATGATGGTGGCAGCATACTGAGGGTTCAAGAGAGTTTGTAGTAAAATGCCTCCTTACCTCAGAAGATAAAAAAAGCAGTTGCTTGATTTTGGTCCTGTTGACTCAACAGTTCTGATTGATCTTCTCATCATTTGTTTCTCCTCCCTGCTGTACACAGCTTCCATGGGACACTTTTTGCTTTGAAAAGTGAAATTTTACACTACTTATCAAAAGCAAAGATAATTTTTCAAGTAAGAAATTATCTAAGCTGTGAAAGCAAAGGTGACAAGCATGAGAAACTTAGCGTAATAAAAACATGATAAATCACAAGACACAAGCAAGATGTCTAGTTCTGCAAAGCCCTCCAGCATATGTGAACCTTTAAACACGTGCTGAAATTCACTGAGGCCAATTCCTCTTAAGTACTTTAGTGTATCCAGGATAAGTTGTAGAATACAGTAAGTGACAAAAAAGGCCAACAGACATATTTTTCAAGATTTATTTCTACACATTTACTAAAACTCTGTATACAAAACAAGGTAATTTTGCCTTCATAGTGTCCACAACTTTTACTTTGTTATGATATCAAGCTCACAATTGCTGTAACGTTCTAATTTTAGTCAGAGTAAAATTCTTGGTAAATCTAAACATAGACAATTTATTCAGCCTGGCTATATATATATATTCAAAAATGCCAAGGAAAATTGGAAAAACAGATTTTCTGTACCACTAACACTTGTTTCAGAAGTGTCGTGAGAGGAAATAGTACTGTTTAAGGCCAGCTAGACCAAGACGGACATTGATTAAGCTTAATCATGTGAGCATGGTTCACAGAAAAGACTTTGTTGAAGGATATTCACATCCACTGTACAGAGGCATTTTCTGTATTTGGTGTTCCTTGAATTATGAAATATAGCTTTTGCTTAGTTTGGTTCATTTTCAGTTCAATACTGATTTCTAATGTATGGAACATGTTTTGTTGCTTTCTTCAACAGTTCCTTTAAAGTCATCTCTTCATTTTGACTCTGGCTAGTTAAATGTTTCCTAAGAATCTTTATAAGCGGTTGAGGACTATGTGAAAAAACACCAAGGACACCACATGAAAAGGAAAACTCTACTCCAGTTCCTTCAAACCAAATTCCATCAGCTTCTGTTGAAATCATGAACTCACCACTTTCTTTACGAGAGTAAAGCTGACACTCATGAATCCAAACACTCTCCAGAAGTTTCATTTTATAAGATCTGATGAAGGATGAAACAGTGAGGTCTTAGATTTGTTTTATAGGTGAAGAGATATGACCACACCAAAGTGTAAATGGGAATTGCTAGGTTGGTGCAAAGAGTTTGAGTTCAGTCTTGCAGCACTATTTATATGAGACTTCTCTCTCCTACAAGAAAACTGATGGGGGAGTTTTCTACAACTTGCTCAAACACTTCATGGAAAGGAGATTAGTTTGGCTTTAATTTAACCAACTAAATTGAGTGTTATTACTGGAAACAGCTCTAAGCTTTTCAATTCCCCTAATGAGGTCCAAACTTCTATGGATGCTATCACCTGAGACTACTGTAATATTTTATTTGGATTTAAATCTTTAACTTGGCAGCACTGCTGCGTCTCCGTGGACACCTCTCATTTTAGTTTTATATTCTCCCAGGTGGTTGATTACTTATCCCTGTAACAGGATTCCTTTTCATATCGAGGAAGCTCTGACCTCCATTCCAGCACCATACTGAAATTTTAGCAGACATGGCATGTTGTTTTTGTTTGGTTTGTTTCACTATCAAGACCAAACAATCCATTATATTGCATTTATTTGACAGATTTTTTTCAAGGTACCTTAATTTGCTGAGCTTCTTTGATTCTTAATGTCATTTGGAACTAATCTCTTCTGCTAACATGAAAGCAAACTAAGAGCCAACGTTTTTATGGGAGACAGGAAACGTATATTTAAAGGAGTGCTGTGTTATCTTTTACAGCAACAACAAAGGGAATATAGACCCAAATATACCCCCAAATGCCATAGTTGATTTTTTAACTGGTTTCAAGTGTAAGTCTTCTTGGAATATTTATATGGTATCAGTAAGAGCATTAAAACCTGCTTAGAACCACAACCACAAAGCAGCATTACTGGCTACCCTAACTTGCCCAGAACTCTAGCGGGTCTCAGATCAGTTAGAAATGTCATTAGAAGAAGCTGTTTCACAGGACAAACTTCCCTTTGTTTAACATTTTCCCTCTGTTCCATGTTTAGCAATAGAAAAGTGTACCTGTCACCTGCTAGGTGAGACGGCAAGTCCGAGCTCACTTAACTAATATAGTTAACAGACAGCATATTGTTTCAACAAAAGAAGAAAGACATCAGTTAAAACAAGGAAAGCAAGTTTGACAATGTTTATATTTTCTGCCTAATAAAAGGATGAAGAAATGAGAGCATAAAAAAAAACCAAAACAAACCCAAACTCTAAATAAAGGGTGACTTCTAATAAATTACAAAATAATTTGCTTGTATCAGCACATCATTTCAGTAGTTTAAAGTAATACATTGGGCTTCCTCAAACTACACAACAGAGGGAAGGGTATCCTTTGAAAAACATGTGTTTTGTTCTTCCTTATGCAAGGTAAGAATTCAGAAGTTTTGAGGTAGTGTTAGGGTAGTTTTCTCAGGCTTCATTCTGCAGGAGACAGTTCTTGCAAGAACACATTCTCCTTCCTACGGCTCAGGACAAGCTGGAGACAAAACAGCTTAGTTAAATTCCAGCAGCATATCACTGTCCTGTCTTTTGGTAATTGTTTCCTTTCATCCAAATGAATCCTTAACCCTTTTTTCTTAACAGAATAAAAGAGACTTCTTCCATACTTAAACATTGGTGGTAGTGTAGGAGTTCTTAAGAAACAGCGAATTATTGTTCAAGGCAGACTCCAAGCAAGCTGCCTTTTTCAGGAACTGGGGGACAGGATTGTCACTGAGCTGCAGGAGCTACTCCGGGGACTGTGCCTGATGCCAAAAGTACAGAGGTGCCTTCGGGGAGAATTAGGAAGTCTCCTTTGTCAGGCAAAACAAGGTACCTGAAACCAGCTTACGCTGAGAATGCACACCCTCTTTATGCTGGCATAAATAAGAACCTCGGTCCAGAACTGCATATCTGGTTCTCTCACTGGAGCTGTCAGATCAGATTAATCCAGATTAGAAATATATATATCTGAGCTAGGTTACCCCACCCACTGGCAGCAGAGTTTAAAGGAGATAACATGAATTGTGCCTAAGAAAGCCTATACAGGGAGCAGCACGCAGTGGCTGACACAGATGCAGACATGGGGAGTGATGAATCCAGCCTGCTCCTCTCCCATCTCTGGCGCAGTCCCATGGACTGGCGTATGCTCAGTCGCCTGTGAAACACTACGTGGACCGAGCTGACACAGGCGGGAGCAGTGACGGAGGGCAGCGTTCTCATTCAGGCTGCGGGGAATGCTGCATGCCCTCTCTGGCAGACCTGCAGTGCGTAAGTATGCTCTCTGGAGACAGTCACCACAAAAACCAAGGGAGATTATACCACATATGTGCAAGGAGCAGTTTTGCAAAGACCCATAACATTTTCCCATGAGTAGCAAAGGTCATATTCTGACTCCAGATTGCCTGTTCTTACCTGTTATTCCTCAGTGTAATTTCAAATCCTAACTTCAGAGCACCAGACAGCAAGAGTAATTCAAAGAAAAGATCCCAGATATTCTTAAAAAAAAAAAAAAGGCATAAATAATTCATTTTCCCAGGCTTTCTTAGAAATGGCTGAACCTTCTCAGCCAAAACTTTCCACAAAGTTCAGCCTGAGGCACAGCCAGGATATAAAATACTACCTTGAAGAAGTGTTCAGTTCAGAAAATCATAAGGGGTTGAAAAACGGGGGTTAGAACTGGCAATATTAAAAGTATGGGTGATTGTATTAGTCTCAATAACACACAATCTACAGAACATCTAGGAAATATTTTAAGTCACAAGGACAAGTTAACTAAGTATAAGCTAATTAAAGCAAACTAACTGAGGTCTAAGTGGTCTTCTATTTGGAAACTTTCTCCTGATGCTCAGCAGTGCATCCGTTTATGCAAGTATAAAACAATAGGGTAAGTTTTGCTGGAGTTAAGGTCTTTGACACCCTTGTGCTTTCCACTCTTTCAGAATATATTCTATCACCCTCAACCTGAGAGGTAGCTGGGTTTTTCAGTGTTTCTAGCCTGAAGATGTTATTGAAGCCAAACTTTAATGGAAAACATTCACAGTAAACAACAGCATTAGCAACTGCAATGTTGCTGACGGTCAGAGGAACACTTAGGGAAAAATAAGTCAAAGCACAGATACATATTTGCATACATGTGTGTACGCTAGAAAGAGAGGGATTTCTCTGTATTTGTGCAGTGCATACTTGCTGCATTATTCAGTGAAGATTCCAGCTGCTAGAACTGCAAATGCTCTAGGAAGAGCTGGCAAAACAAGGATTACTGCTTTATTACAGTGTTGTACCAAAATCACATTAAATTGAACATGTGTGAAAATGTTAGTGAAAACTATTACTGGGTGAAAAAGCTTTCCATACAGCAAGTCAATATGTTACCTAATATAACAAACTTAAAATACATGTATTATATATACAGTCTTAAAACTTGATACACATTATAATGGAAACTTAATGATAGTATTTGCATCAGTTTCATTGCCCCTTTGCAGCTTCTTTCGGATAAGTAGATTTTTCTGTGTATTTATTTCATATAGAAATTTCTATAGCCCATATATGATTTCAAAGCCATGTAAGTACAAGAGAATTTTGTAATCAAATCTTTGTGATTTAATTTTAACATTTATTTGAAGAGAGAGTGGGCCTATATACTCAAAGATATCTGGATAATGTATGACCAGACATACTTTTAATAAACAAAATCTCTGCAGTTGTGGGCAAACCCCAGTATTTGAATCGAGTAATTGTAATTTTTGTATAAATTACTGAATATTCTGGTCCAAAGTATCTTCTGCCATCTAGTGGGCAAGATGTCTCACAGCCTGTTCTTCCACGCTGCTCTGAGAAGCAGAAGATAAAAAATACTTGCATTGATTGGAAAAGCGACTGTAATTGTTATGCAACTAGCAACAAAACAGGTTCACTTCTGAAATCTTCTCTAATATAACTGTTTCTCTAGAAAATTTTTCATTAATACTAGATTCTATGAATGAAGACTTTAAACGCTGGACGTGTTTAATACCATAACTTTATCTCTTGAAGTACTTCAGTATATACTTAACACTAAGCATATCTGTATACACCAAAGTGCCATAATACCAGGCAATGTGAAGGAGGAATCCAAAGTAATAGTTTCAGTTTCAAGGAAAAGCCTGAGATGGTTTGCTGTCAAAGGACTAAAAGACAGTGTACCTATTGGTTAAAACCTCTTCCAAATGACAGCACAGTGCTTTCACTTCTAGATTATTACAGTCAAGATGTCAAATTTAAAATAAAAACACATTTAGTACATAATGAGATGAGAATCTTACAATGTTTAGTCCAAATAAAACCAGAAGACATCATAAAAGTACCATAGCTGATCATCAGTTTCCCTCTTAGCTGGGCTTCAAAGGAATTTAATAGCTCAAATAAGCACATCACAACTGTCAGTGCTAAGATGCAATATTATTGTATTTACAGATACAGTCACAATCTGGACCTTGCAGTATACCTTGGAAAGCTATGTTGGGCACTTTGGTTGGAGGAAAGTGACAGGAATCCAAGAGAGCTCCTGCAACATTCCTTGATGTTCCCACAGTCAAACAGTAAGTGAAATCACAGCCTAAATCCACAAGGACTGTGCACAGAGAAGGGCCAATGCTAGATTCAGGAGCCCTGAATTCAGGAGGGAGGTCATTCTGATCCACGTTCCGATATAAAAAATCACAGTTCAAGCCTATCCAAATTGGACATTTTATCCTCATTACTCCACTGAGTAGGTAGGCATTATTCCTCTGAAATCCCACACTGACATCAGAACTGGGCCAAATTCTGGCCACAAGGACTCACCTTCAGGATCAAGGTGTAAGAGACCCTTCTGTCACAGTAATGGCCATTACAAAAAAGTTTGTGTGGTGAGTTGGCTCCGGCTGTCAGCTAAGCTCCCACACAGCTCATCCCCCCCCACCAGTGGGGCCAGGGAGAAAACAGAACAAACAGGAGTGAGAAAGCTCATGGGCTGAGATGAAGACGGGGAGACCAATTACCAAGCACTGTCACGGGCAAACCAGACTCAACCTCGGGAACTTTACTTAATTTATTGTCAATTAAAATAAACATTTAATTACTGATCCAGGTATTGGGAAACAAAAAAGACAAACATCAAAGCACTTCGGGAAAAAAACACCCTTTCTCAAGCTCAACTTCATTTCAGGCACCTCTCCTCCCCCACTGATCTCCACTTCACTTCTTCCCTCCAGAGACTTCTTCCTCCTTTTTCTTGCCACTAAGTTCCTTTGGTGAGATGAAGGGTGGCACAGGGAATGGGGATCCTGGGGAAGCGTAGTGGTTCCTCTACACCGCTTCTTCCTTCTCTCACTTTTCCTGTGCTCCAGCGTGTGTCCTCCATGGCCTGCCGTGCCTCTGAGGGTGTGCCTGCTCTGCCATGGAGCACCTCCTACTTCTCTGACCTTGCTGTTCCCTCTGTTGTTCCTTCCCCAGTTCCTCCTCCTCTCTCCCCCTCTCTGCTTTCCCCTGTGTGTGTCCCCAGTTTTTTTGCCCTTTCTTAAATATCTTTTCCGTGAGACACCCCCACCTTGGCCGCAGGGCTCAGCCGTGCCCTGCGGTGGGTGGGTTGGAGCCGGCTGGAACCGGCTGTGTCCGGCACGGGGCAGCCCCGGCCTCTCCTCACAGCGGCCCCTGCAGCCCCCGCTGCCAGCGCCTGGGCACCTGCACGCAGTATAGCTTGGGGTCTAGGTGAGCTGATTAATATTAATCTAGGTTTTAATGAGGGGTTTTTTATAATATTGAAAGTAGCAGTAAAGGAAATCATACATCCTACATGGGAAGATTATTTATTACAGTAAAAATTACATTAATGCTAGAGTATGTGCATTATTTGTTTCCCCTTCACAGGGTCCCTAGTAACTAAAAGCATCAGGGAAATATTTATTTACTGTTCCTGTCTGGCTCAAACCCAGCTTTTTTCAAATGACACAATGGTCTAAGCATTTACACTAAATCTAGCAAACAAATTTAGAAACAACAACAAAATCAAACATGCTCACTGAAGTAATTTCTACTGGGTGATAAAATATCTGTGTCTTGGGTATGAAAGCAGTACCTAACCCTCTCCTCTGTGGCCATCTTGTGAACTCTCTCCAATCACAGAGACAAGAAAAACACCTGAAACTCCTGTTTCTGAAATTTTGTCTTTATGTCCCTGTACATGCCACAGCTGTTCCTTCCACAATTAATCCTGTTTCAGGCGGTCAGGTAGGGCTGGGGGCAAGCAGATTCACTGAAGGCACAACTGAAAATGGTTGGACTTGATGATCGAATGGTTGGACTTGATGACCTTAGAGGTCTTTTCCAACCTAAATGAGCCTGTGATTCTAAGATGGCTTTGGTTAGCATTGAAAGCTAGCAGTTAATGTTCAGATGAGGATTAACCAACTGCCCTGCGTGCCAGATGGAAAGAAGAGATGAAACAAACAATTCTATATTGACATCTGAGCTTCTCATCAAACATTTCTCCTAACAGAAAATGAGCAAGAGAGAAAGGAAGAGATAGCCACAATCACATCAGCTTCGGTCTCAAAACTGCCGTCCTCTCGAGTCACACAGGAAGGTACAGTTTCCACTAAGGAGCTTCTCAAGCAATTTACAGTTACTGTCATTTACAGATGTAACATTATAGAAAACACCCAATTTGTTAGTGGGACTCAAACCTACCGGCTTGCTCAGAGCATAGTTGCAGCCAAAGGTCAGCACAGAAATATTTGGGAGATTCATCTGGCGTGTGAATACCTGCTACAGCTGGTACAGCTCATGCTGGATTTAGAACAGAGACTCAACTGCTGCTCTTCCACATCCACAGTGAGTCTTTACTACTATTTGCTATTTTTCACTGCCTGAAAAAACCTAGACATCAGCTACCTGAGCAGCTGGCCTGAATTAGGATTTTAACTCCAGAAAAGAAATATAGATGAGGAGAGATCTAGATCTGGCACAAGAACAGCAGATTAGGAACAGCACTGCAATATTAAAGTTCTTTAAAAATATAGACCAAGATGAATTTACAGCTAACTCTACTAGCAAAACACTAAAGGGAATCCAAGTTTAGCATTAAGCCTGTGGAAAAATTACTATTATTTTCTTTTTAATGTCATCAGACTCATTAAGACTTTTATTTGATTGAAAATCCAAACACAAACGAACTGAACTACCTTGCCATTCAAGGCTGATTACAAATCTTTGACAGAGAAACACAAATAGCCATTATTCACAGATAACATAATGAAGCAAGTAGATTAAAAATCTTCCCCCCCTGAAAACTATGTAGAGATAAAATAACAACAACAACAACAAAGACTGAAAAGAATAAAAACCAATTAGTTTATTCCAAGATCTGAAAGGTTTTTTCAATTTATGCAACAAGATTCTGGATGGACATGTCATTTCATTTTTCTATGCCTCTGAGACCATTGTTAAATGTAGGTGTTGCAACCATGTCTGATATGTTGCGAAGCTTCTAAGATAAGACTTGTAGATTTTAATGTATTAAAATTGACCAGCAAGAAAAGGGTGGAAACAGAAATCAAGACTTCAAGGCTTCCAGCCTTAGCCTGTGTCCCAGACAAAAAGGCAGTTCAGTGAGAAAACAAAATCCCTTGATTAACTTGCTATGATTGCATAAGTATATTGGAAAAACACAGATTGCTGTCTTATTTAAAAATTATAATGTGATCATAGAATTAGAGATAATGCTGTAAATTATCCTGATGAGGAAGCAGAAATAAGGTCTCTACTTGATCTTAAACCTGACATTTTTTCTTGATTCTTTTGCCTAATCAGACAGCTTTAGCTTTTTCTTACTTACATTTATAATTAAACATCTCTCTAATTTGTAGCATGGGTTTTTTTTCCTTATTTTCCTGACTCACCATCTATCAGGTGCAAAGCATAGTTTAATAGGGATAAGATAAAGTTGTCATAGTGAGATGGGGATCCAGGGAGTCCTTTCATGAGGAGGTGCAAGCATTCACTGTCTTCCCACACTTGTGCAACCATATCTTTACATCCTCATACACAGCAGGGACTAGCTTCCCTTGAAGTATTAATTATCCCAAAAACAGAATGTAGAAAAAATCAAAGCAACTCTAGCTTTCTGCAGCATGTGCCAAAATATTTCTCTGTGTTGAAAATTACTGTCTTTTTAAGGGTCAGCTTTCCACTGCGAGTTGCAGCAAGTAACTTCAGGATGAAAAATGGGAAGAGTTTTAATATGCAATTCACTGGAAGTTTACTTTAGACAATAATTTTTTGTAAAGGGACTGCAATAACTATTTTGTAGTTTTTTATTTGTGCAGTGCTTCCTCTAGCATACATGTAATAAATAGTAATAACCACTATAAGCAATAGCATAGACTGACCTTTAAGCTCCACAAGAGTCATACTGAACAAGAGCTGGTCATAACTGTATTTTTAATTACATGCTCTTTTTAATTACCATTTAATCAAACAAATGTCTTTTATAATACTGCCCACATCCTCTTAAGCAATCAGTATTTTTTTTTATATACAACCTTACCAAAAAGGTCACAACAAAAGTAAGCCATTAAGTTATCACAGATAAGCCTGGAAGTAATTATGTAAAGCCAAACAAATCCTGACAGATGAATTAAACAAATCAAAGTTCATTGTTAGAAGGACTAGAGCCTGACCCAGTAACCTCGTGTGTTTGTTCCTTAGATTCCATGAGAAGAGAAAAAGAGGTCCTCAGAAACCCAAGATAAGAAAGATTAGTATTAAACTTGTTTATTAGTGTGGCAGTCCTTCATGACCAAGGAGAGTTGGACCCCATTGTACTAGATATTGTATAGGCGCAGACCAGCAAGTATACTGCCACTGTCAGAAAGTCTCTCTACTAGTTTACCTAAAATTTAGCCAAACTAGAAATCATCTGTTAAAAAAAAGGCAACTTTTAAAAGCTTCATTAGAATAATTTAAAAAATTCTTTACACAGAAATTCAGAACCAATCCCCAAATCAAGTTTGAAATAGGGACTGCTCCATTGCTCATCAGACTGGGTGTAATTGGGGGTGGGGTGGAGACTGGGTTGCGGGGGGTGATGTGGTTCTTTGTTTGCTTTTAAGACACTTTAGATTTTTATTTACACTTCAGAAAAATGTAGGCATTTAAGCAAGTCATCTTTTTTTCTTTTTTCCCCCTCCAGATTGTCTGATCTCTAGCAGGAAAAACATTGTATGATGCCTATATTTGATGAGTCAGTTTTACTAGCTTTAATAATACCATAATTGCCCTTGATTAACCCTTACAGAAGAGCTGAAGACATATTCTAAAGAGCTAATACAAACTCAGAGTTGCCTATGAGACCAAATTGAAGTAACTATCCAAAATCTGCTGTTAATCACACTTTTTTTTGGACATGTATAAAATCTAATCAAGCTGGATATTAGGAATCAAACCTTTACTTAATTTAAACCAGTGAAATATCCCCTAAAATCTATCTGGGATGAAGATCTGCTCCTCAGTTTTCAAACTTCCCATTGCACAAGGTACAACCAGTAAGAATACTACACTTCAGTGCAGTGCCTGTCTTATTAATATAAGCACAATTTATTTTTGTAGGATTATGCTCAGTTTCCTTTCTTAGCTTAGAGATAAAACAAGAGAGATATTTCAGTCACATAGGGAACAAATAGCCCCTAAATGTACTGTAACAATTTAAATGTATTATTTCCATTGCATGAACTCACAAATGTTCAGAAAACTTTTACCACACACTTGCATTCCATACAGTTAATTCCAGGAAGTTAGTTTCAAATGATGGAAGATTTTCTGCTCAAGGACATTAGTTTTTAAATAGTAAAGACAAAGAAATTCAAAATTTTGTACACCAGATGGCAATGTATTCTTAAAAAAGGCTGAACGGACTGGTTCATAGAGATCATTGCATCATTGCTGTTTATTTCCAAGTACTGTACTGATTAACCTGTGACTGGAAATGAGACCAATCCAGAAGACATTGATCCAACTGCTCTGATGAGCAGATCTGACTCTGCACCTGAAACTCTGAGTGGACACCTTCTTTTCAACAGGGTAGATTTTCAACTTCCTTTTTAATGGGCAATTTTTAGTATTATATACTCAAATTGCCTAAGTTGAGATTTCAGATTTATATGAGCATTTGTATTGTAGGCACTTTTTTATTTGAGAATTTCTAACATAGTCTAAAGAAAAAGGATGCTTAGAACAAAAAGCTGTAATAGAACAGCATTAGTGTCCAGCTGCAAGTCAGCAAATCTACAGGGGTTCATCTGTCAACATTCAACATTCTACTAAACCTTATCATCTCTAAAAAGTTGTCAAAGAAAGGTGCCTAGCAACATTCAACAGAAGAAAAGGTCAAAGCCTATGTGAAACCCTAAAAATCTCCTTCTATGTAAAAAAAAAAATAAAAAAAATCTTGAATACGTTTCTTAGATTTTTCTTCTCAGTAGTAACACAGTTAACAGCTAAACCACACTGGCACAAACTTTGTGTCCTGATTGTGTGTATTAAAATTCTAGAAATAGAGGTTTAAACCTAAAAATCATATAAGTATTTAGTATACCACCATAATAATTAAAACTGTTTCTCATAGAAATTCCTTCATCTCCATGCAGTGAATTGTTTTTAGCCTTGATCTTCCAGTGGGGAAGAAAACTGAAATGAGTCTTGAAACACAGTAAGGAGAACACCACCATTCCCCATGGAGAGAAATCCAAACAAATGTTTGTTCCAGCAACTGAAGTTTCGCAAATTCCAGACACAAATATTCCCTTGCAGTTCATGTGATCTTTGTCTCCCAGTAGCAGGGACTTCGTGTATCATCAGATATTCAATGTGGATTCAAGATTTCTTCCAGGGTCTTGATCTGATCTCAGGTTTCTACAGTGATGGCTGGGAGACTTCCTGATTGTCTCTTCCAAAGGTCCCATCTTAGTCACCCAGCTGGAAGCCAGTATTAATCTTCCTTATCACAACAGCTCTGTTTCAGTGCAATTGCAGGTTCCTGTCTTTCACCTTTTATCAGTTCCACCCAGCTAGACCATAGCCCTGCTTGCCACAGATTTGCAGCCTCTCCCGTATCAGGATCTCATTCCAGGAGAAAACAGAATTCCTGCTTTTTCCTTAGAGGATCACTGCTCAGACCGTCTTGTGTCCCAGGTGTTATCCTGAGTCATAGCACATCCCACGCTTTCATTGAAGAACTGCAGGTCTCATTTTCTTCCTAATTTATACCAAAACAAGAACGGGGTTTACTGCTACTTCTGTTTCCTGAGGGATGCATTGCTTTCTGGTCATTTCAGGTCCACCTGAAAATACACCTTTTCCACAAAGAAAGACTTTGCAGGGCACTATGTCCAAAAATTCTTCACCCACTTAAGAATGCAATGGAAAATTTTAGGCCCAATTTATTTGTCTGAAATTTTGAAACCAAAATCATGGGTGTGTGCTTGAAGTTAGGAGCAGAGCATCTCTCTGTACTCTGTGGAACAAGATAAGTAAGGCCCTCTGAGGCTCTATAAAGATTTTATGTGACCTGAATTTCCTTCTGAAACTGCTTTACTAGTAATCAGTGTCTCTCTTATATTTAAGAGTGTATACTCACCTCTTTTCCTGAGAAATATGTATAACCAGAAAGTAAATGTTCATGGCTATAGAGGAAAAAAAAACAACAAACAAACATAGAGTCATAGAATGGTTTGGGTTGAAAGCGACCTGAAAGACCATCTAGTTCCAACCCCCCTGCCATGGGCAGGGACACCCTCCACTAGACCAGGTTGCCTAAAGCCTCATCCAACTTGGTCTTGAACACTGCCAGGGATGGGGCATCCACAACTTCCTGGGCAACCTGTTCTACTGCCTCACCACCCTCACAGTGAAGAATTTCTTCTTAATATCTCATCTAAATCTACCATCCTTCAGGTTAAATCAGGTAGTTAAATCCACTACAAAGAACTGTGAACGTTTCACTCACTCGGAAGATCATACAATGAACACCCACCCACCTCCCCCCCTTAAAAAAAAAAAAGTTCAGAAAATTAAAATTTCACCAGCAACTAAAGTGCTCAGCTATTTGCAGTTAGTTTGAAAGTGTCTAAATATATAAAAGACAAGCTATATGAGTAACTACTGGTTTTGATTCAGTGGCTGACCTCCTCCCACAGCAGTACATATAGAGATGTGTACACCACCTGTTTTGGGTAACTATCTCCCCATTTTGCTGTGGGGTTTTGTTCTCCAGGTTGCCCACATTGCTTATGAGCTATCTTGCTCCTGACATGCCTTTAGGTGCTGACCAACCAAACCCCTTGCTCCTCAGGAACTTTTTGGCAGAGTACAAGTCAGTCTAGGGATGCTGGAATAGATTGCATGGGTGGGATGTCAGCAGTTCTTTCTCTCTCTGCATGAAATAGTTCAAGGTCATGTGAAACCACGGCAAATAAAATAATAGTAAAAAAATCTGCTAAGAATGACAAGCTATCTTTCAAGATAGATCAGATACCCTTCAAATGTAATAATTTTGAGACTCATCTAAGTCAGGATTGATTATGTCTTTAAATTCATTTTCCTTTCAGAAGTAGTCCATTCCAGGATTAAGATATCAGGAACTATTGTTAAGGTCATGATGTACCTCTCTCAAGTCATGACACATGTGTAGGAGCACCAGGTTGCAAAAAACATCTATTAATAGAAAATGAAAAAACAAGGTACACACAGTGTGCATTGTGTGCAAATTCAATACAATTCCACTGATTGTGAAGGATATACAAAGAGTCTAGGTCAAAGAAATAAAAGCTGTGACTATTTTTAAGCCAGCTTTATCTCCTTTGGCCTTATATACTCGTAGCAGTGCAAAATAAAATTTGCCCATTTACATAAAAGAGCCAGATTCCAAACCAATGACATTTTTCTCCCATTGTGTAACATTTCTGACCTGATAACTTTTTTCATCTAGCCTTAACAATCATACCCAACGCTGCAGGTATATTGGTATATTGAGATAAAAATATTTTATAACACACAGTATATTTTTATTATGCCCACCTTTGCTGCTATAGGTAAGACATTCCTGAGTCTTAACCTAACTCACTCAAGTACTCATTGCAGTCCAACCATAAAAAGAGGGAGATTAACTTAAATGGCAGAATCTGGCTGGGAACCTGCCTAAAAATGGTGGCAGCTGATTCCTACTGCCATCGCTGCTGTGTCTAAGGCTGTTACTAGTACCCAAGCCAATTAGTCTAAGCAAGCTCAGCCATGCCTGCACAGGTAGGGTCACATTTAATTGCATGTGGATTTTTAATAGTTTGACCATCCATTTTAAAAGTACTGGGGAATAACTGAAGAAATTGCTGAATAAAACTCAGAAAGCTAAGATTGACAGGTTTATACTTGCTATAGCATTTCTCCTTTTTGAATTTCACTCTTTATTCTCAGGCCTCCTCCATTTAGCTCTTCTCAGTGAGTAGGCTTTGCCAAAAATAGCAAAATACTCTTGCAAATAAACTTGTCAGCTCCCATTTTTAAAGTGGGTCATGGCTCAGGTAACCTCCATTTGTGAATAACCAATGCAGAGTATCATAAAGTAACTTGATTTTTCAGAAATTTTGTGCAGTTACCCACGCCTCCCATTGCAAGTCAATCCTCTTCAGAATCTGAAATGGGTTACGAAAGGTTATTAGTCACTCTTGAGAATATGGGCCTTTTGTACCAGGTCCTCTAAAATGGAGACTCTGTAGGAGAGGTAGAACCTCTCCCTTTAGAACCTGCCTATATCTTCATTTTATGGCAGATGGTAATTAGATAATTAGTTTGTACCAAAGAAATCAGCATCATCTGCAATTTACCTCAGATTACGGTGATCAGATACAGTCTGCAAAAAGAGAAAACCTTGTACTATTAAAATACGTGATTTTGATATGAGAGTGAGATTGTTTACCATGAGGTAAATGAATAGACCTACGTGTACAGTGCTGATTCTGGAAAATGGTACTCAGCAATTTCCACTTAGATCAAACAACGTAACATTTCCTAACAAAACAAGGTTTTATTTATTTCATAAATCAGATATTCAAGAAAGATGATGTGATATATTTAACACTAAAAAAGCCTGGTACTTTTCCAGTAAATATTAGGAAATTATCTGAGGCCTGTACTATACCAGATTGTGAGTTGTAGTTCATCTATACTGATTCCTCTGACCACTGTGTTTTAAAGGAGAAGATGTGTAAGCACAGTTCTAGAGCCCCTGGTGCAAGCCAGGCTGTAAACAACTGACTTTACTGCTAAATGTTTTACTGACAAGAGAATTGCTAGTCTTCTTTGAAGCAAAGAAAGAAAACATTTCCTGGAAATTATTTTGCACGTGAAATTTAAGTTAAATGGTACTGACAAGCTATTGCACTCTGACCTCCTAAGTTTGCATAAATTGTAGTGGTAGGTTCAAGTGCTTCAAAAACATCTAGAATGAAGTGAAATTCCTCATTAACTGAATCCCACAGTCCATATGAATGCTGTAATTTCCCTCCCTTTCATTTCTACACTATTCTGAATTCCCTTAGCACCTGCAAAAGAGTTCATAACACTTCCCTGAAGTGAGACCTTCAGGGAGGAAATTCACATTACCAAACTTCAAGTAAATAGTTTTGTTTTGCTAACATCTGTAATGTTAGCAAATGGAGAGAATATAGGAGAGAAATGGCACCTCCAAAGGAACAAAACATGAATAGGAACAATGGATTATCTCTCTTTGGCATAGGAATCAAATTTAATTTAAGCTTCTCTTTGAATACCTTCCTTTCTGGTTTCCTATGCATGGGAAGACAGAGACTGCCCTCTAACTTAGGTATTTGAGTTAGATACCTACAATTTGACAACACAGAATAAGCCATGTGTTCTTCCCTCCACAAAGATATTCTAGTAATATAGACTATCTGTTGCATTTTGATGGTCTTAGCTCAAGACCTTTTCTTTGGTTTGTGACAGAATTGTCACGACCATGTAACATAACAGTTCATTTTCTTTTACAAGTGAAAGAAGGCATTTCTTTGGTCATCTTTTGTCTTTATGGATTGTTAAATGAGTGTTCAATTTAATGAAAAGTGAAAGAGGAGATCATGTTATAATGCAGTCTATAATGCCCTATGACAATTTCATTCTAGTCTTCAAAATCCAAGTGAAAAGTCACCTTCCTCTACTTCTATGGTAACATTATTTCTTGAATCTGCCTCTTAAAAACCTGCAGGATTGCTCTGCAAATGTGAGCTTAAACAAGAAACAACTTGATATAATTCACAATTAACTCACTGTTGTACAGAAAAAAAACCCCACAAAACAACAAAACAAAACCACCAAAAAAAAGCCCAAAACCAAACCTAAGCCCTCTATTTGTCCTAATCTTCTTTTGGGACATTGCTGACATGAATAAGAGAATCTAACTTATCAAATTTTTTCCTACCATTCAGGCACTGATTTCTTTATTAATGTTGGGTTACAGTTCCCTATATCCTTAATTTGCTGCATAAGTAAAAAGCCTAATTTCTAAGGAATCAGCAATTCCAATTAAATCAGCATATCTGGAAAAAAATTATTACCAAATAAAACATTTTTAGTAATAAAAATATTGATCCTGATGCTCAGGGGCGTGGTTTGATAAAAACAGCCTGCAATGCAGCTGCTAGTTCTGAGCTCTTGGCCAGAAAAGAATGACCCTGGAATCTGTGACACATTAAGTACATCATGTGGGTCAGACTACAACGTTTCTATGTTGCAAACACAAGTGTTTAGTGCATAATATATTAACTGTACATTGTTAAACACAGAGCAATGGAAACTTGCATCTAACCATGTTTGGTAAATTAGAGTTTATATTTCAGTTCATTTACAAAGTAAGGGAAGAGGAAGAGCCTACAATAAACACTTGTCCACTTTGTTAAACATCATCAATAAATGACCCAGCAGTGCAATTCCTATTTGAGGGTGTAATGTTCTTACATATAGTCTCATGACAGAACAAAGTCAAATAAACTTGGGGCCACTACACGCTTCTCTTGTCTCCTGTCACTCTTCTCACTGATGTCCACATATAACCACATTGGCTTACTGTTGGGAGCACCTATTGTCCAGGGTGTGATTGCTTCCCAGCACAGTAAAGAAATCAGTGTTATCACTCAGCAGAGAACACATTTTGCCCATAACAAGTATTTAAGAACCAACAAAAGGAAGTACTTTTTCATACAACACGTAATTACATTTTGGAACTCATTGCCACAGGATGTTGCTAAGGCCAAAAGCATAAATGGAGTTAAAGAAGAGACTAGACAAATTCATGGAGAAAGGGTCCACCAGTGGCTATTAAAATATGATGGTCCAGATGCTGCCTCTAGCTCAGGAAATCCCTAAGCCATTGATTGCCAAAAGCTGATGAGAGAGGAAGGGACACGTAACAGCAAGATAAGGCTCAGTATTGGTGTGTTATTCTTTTGTCTGGATACTTATGGAAAAAAAAATAATTTATACATATATTTATATATATATATATATAAGACATATATAATGTCAGTCCTAAGCACAACCTTTTGATCTTTAGGTAACCAAAAGTTAACCAAATTCGGCAAAGAGCTCATGAAGTTGGTAGAAATAGGTAGATCAACAGAAGACAGATTTTTTTAATGCCTTAAAGCTGCAGCATCAGCTCAGCTTTTATTAAATATCTACCCAAGACACAAATATATGGGAGATCCAATTGCATTGAAACTGTTCACAGAGCTATGTGCTATTATAATTTATAAATATTGCATAACCTATTAAAATACTTGCAACTGAAGGAAAGCTGTAGTGAAGCATATAATGAATACTTAACACTCAACACAGTTTTAAGGTCATATGAAAAAACCTAAATAATCCAAAACCCAGAGTCAATCCAGCTGCTGAAATGCAATCAATACATGCCATGAAATAAAACAAGGAGAAAAAACACCCTTAAAGCCAATAAGAAACAAAGTTGTTTACATTTGATAGTCAAAATATATGTTTTGTATTACTATACATTTCCAGTCTCGTGCCATAAAGTCACATCTGCACCAAATGTTCTACCCCCTCTCTTTGAACTCCTTTGAAATGTTTCCTTGGTCTTTTTAAAGGAGTGTAAAAAAGGACTCAGACAACTAATTCAAGCTCTGTTTTGTTTCTTGCCAAGATTTCCTTCCAGATTATTAAGAGGGCCTCAAAATTTAGCTAAACAAAATAACAGTGTTGGAAAAAAATTAGTGATTTGTTTGAAAAAAACATGCTTCTTGGCAAAAAGGAAAGGAAACTAATAGGAGACAAAGGCAATAACTGAAGTACTTCCTTACAGAAATAAGCATGCATAAATGTCAACACTGATTCCTTATAGTCAGCACACATGGTATGAAATTGTATTAACTCTTTGTGCATTGTACAATATATATGGCAGACCACTACAGACAAAACCAGTCAATGCTGGTTCATAACTTAACCTTTTATCCAGCAAAACATCTTCATGGCATTCCTGAGAGAGCTAGAGTGTCTATAAAAGATAGAAATAAAAATCTGTCTTGTTAGAAGGTATTGTCCATTGGGAAAACTCTAAACCTGAACACAAAGCATCAGTATAGAAAGACTACAATGCTTGGCCGGGAAACAAACATGCCTATGAGACTGCTTTTTGGACTGATCCTGACTTCAGTATATTTAGTTCTGAGTCTGAGAATTTCTAGCCAGCAATAGTCCAAAACCACAATTTCATCTTTTAGTATTACATCAGAAGTGTTTTATATACTGCCCAACTTACAGTATGTTATAAATGGAAATAAATCAATGAGAAAGCCCTGAAGACCAAACTTATTACAGGCTCAATCCTAAAGCTTTTGCTTGTAGTCCCACTGAGTTCAATAAGGCAGCTCATATGTTTAAGTGCGAAGGCTCAGAACACCCTGGGGAAAATGAAGTGTGGATAATTGTTTTTAACATATCATTTACATGTTGTGAGATATTCCCAGCTGGCCACAGGGAAGTCTGGACAGAGAGGCGAGGAGTCTGGAGGCTAACCTGGCATTCAAGGAGTACAGGATGCTAAGACTTGCTTGAGATAGTAAATTTTAATTATTTTTTTTTTTACAAACTAATGAAAATTACATCTGCAATTGTCTATGTCAGACAATCAATTTGTCAGTAGAAAGGAAATTCTTTTAGTGGAAATGTAGTGCTGCAACTATTTTAGGAAAATAGCTATTCCAGTGCCTGGAGGGGTCAGTGAGTGTATCACTGAGTGTATCATGTGGTCTCATGCCAGTACCAGCTCCCTCACACTTCCACGCTGCAGAGCTTACATCCCCGCCTGACTCAGAAGGAAATATTTGATTAAACCTCAAGTCCATTCGCTCCTTCATATTCATCAATGGCAATACTTAGCGGAAACCACACATATGTCACTAAGATGAATATCTGCTAAGATACTCCTGTATCATTTTACATTGATTTCAAAAGAACTTCTACTTAAAGTAAAAGCCCATCAATTTCCAGTCCTCCAGCAATCATATAATTGCCTGATGTAAGCCCATTGGAGTCTATTGGAGTCTCTCCAACTGCTTTAATATATCTGGGGATCAAATAGATCAACTGAACTGACTAGGTAGTAACGCTAGAGCAGATTGCCTAGGGCTCCAGATGAGCTTCCCATCAGTTTCCCACAGCTCTTCTCTCCAAACAGCTCTCTGATTAGGAAATAGCACCAGCTATACTCCAATGACTTTGGATAAGACAATAAACTTGTAACTACTGTGCGTACACTGTGAGTTGAAGGCTTCCTCTTGATAAGTGTTTGAAGGATAGCAGTTTAATTATTTTCCAGGGGCTTATGTTAAGAGTACAGATGAAGACATGGGAATAAAAAATATAAATCAAAAAGTAAACATGTTTTACATGATTCTGTTTTTCAAATCAGGTATCTCTCTACAATTAAGGAAAACATTCTTTTAAGTAATACAAATGGTTCAATTCACTTGTCCTCACATAGGCATCTAGTACCATTTGGGATACGCAGAAATTATTGTGAGGTCTTGGAAGCAGAGGAGTATTCTTCCTTTTGGAATAAATAATACATTAAAGATAATCAAATTCTGAATTACAAAGAACAAATGTTGGAGTAAAGTTTAAGTAAGTAACATTATCATAAATAGGTAATCTCATCATAAGTACCATTAATTTAATACAGACATCCCTGAGACACATGCTGGAGAAAAACTGAAGTAGCAGTCACCTGTACTTTCCAGCATATTGGTGCTGAACCTGAAAGATAATGTCAGCAGAGGTGATTTTGTAAACTATGTTCTAGAGAATAGAAAGTTTCTCTCATTGCTGGGCTTACCTGGCCAAGTATTAAATTTTACCCATGTAGTCTCTGTGTTCACATAAAATAGTGGATCAGATAACACCCTCAACAGTTACAATATGTTTTAATTGCAGCCTCAAGAAATCTTCAGTTAATCACTGTGGGTCCAGCTGAGGCAAAGTCATCTAATGCACAATTTGTGTATGGATATGTGAATAACAAGGCATAGTTCTCTCCACTTATAGGGAAAAAATATAAATTATGACATTTTTCAGCCTGATGGGACTCCATACAAATATTCAAGCCTATATATACCCCTATATGCATCTGTAAGCCTCTTTCAAAATTTGTCCTAATAAGACTAAATTCCATTGAATTTTAGGCTTCTAAAAGTTTCTGTCCCTTTTGTAAGGAAATGGTTATTTTAAAATATTGTAATAGCTCATTTCAACTGTGCTTGCATTCATTTTGTCTTCCGCTTGCATCCTAAAGATTGACTTTAAATAAATATTATAGAATATTGATTTAAAGCATTTATTAATTACAATCCCAAAGCCTTGAAACCCAACTATACAAGATATTTTCAAAGAAACATACCAATCATCTCAATTTAAACTGAAGCAGCCGTTAGTATCACACACTGTAATTCTTGCAGAAGTGACTGATCAACATTGATTTTACAAAATTACTAAATAAATGTTCCATCTAAATCTGAGAAAACAATTTTTTCACAGGCAACTTACAAATTAAACTGAGAGATAAAGTTTGCATTAAAAAAAAATTCTTGAGAAATTTCCATTGTCTTAAGTCTGTTTCTGAATTAAACTGTGCTACGTCAAAGAAGCCTGATCTTGCAAACTGACTTAGCCTGGCAGACAAGAATTAAATTATCATGTCTATACTACCTTCATGATCCTTTATGCATCCTTCGGACCAGGTAATGCTTCCCCTACGCTAGTAGCACCCTCTAGTGCGTACTGGCCCCAGCTCCACAGGTCCTTGTGCCTGCTCACATCCAAGCCTCTCCACCTCACACTAGGCACATCATGGACTTTTACACAGACTACATTTTAGACTTCTGGGGTCTATTATTTCAAGAACTGTTTGTAGGCCGCGTTGAAAACCTCTGGTGAGAAGTCACCCAGTAACGTACCCATAGGTAACAATATTACGGAATTCTGCAATTGCACACCCTCCCTCAGATGTAGGCCTTCAGTCAAACTGCCTTTGGCCAGTCTATGTAACCTCTCTCTGAGCAAGAAACACTTTAACATGTAAGAGACAAACAGTTCCAAATGTTGTGTGTGAGAGAACTACATGTTCCACTCCAAAATACATCTCAGATGTTTTCTGCCATGTGTGCTACATTATGTCTAGATAATGTAGGAGGATCATGGAGAGCTTCATACTGACAGGGTAGGTATACAATACATATGTTTGCCCCTGTAGGGACAGAACAATTTAAGATCATGGTGTGAGCATCATCTCACTTTTCCAGAAAACTGTTATATTGTAATGATCCCTGAACCTTGTTAATTTTATAATGTAGAATGGAAGAAAATTAGTCATCTTGCTCTTTTGGGTCACAGAATTAGGCAAAACCAGCTAGAACTTTTAGTTAAGCTAAGCATTTTTTTTCTTTTTTTTTTTTTTCCCCATAGGCATATGCATTCATCAGCTTTAGATTCCAATAGCATAGATCCATTCAAATAGGATATAAAACTAGAAATAAAACTCGTACAAACCCATGAAATTCTGGCTGAATCAAAGTAAGTTTTATACAAATATTGTCCCGAACTATAAATTATTCTAAGGTTTGAACAAAGTCCAGTTTCCAGGGTACTTAAAACTTGGCCCCAACTGGATGGAACATGACCAAGAATCACCAAAAGATTGGCAAACCCTAGGGAACCTGGCCTGAGAGTGTAACAAAAGCCAAAGCCCAGAGAGGTTCACATTGACAAGCTGTCAGTGCCTTTCAGTGTCACTGGCCCCACACACATTTGCTTTCTTTAACAGGTTGTAACCTGTGTACACCTGAAAAACACTAATGGAAAAGGAACACTGGATGTTGTCGTAAAATATAATGTTTAATCAAAGCAAGGTGAAAGCATTCACATGATAAAAATATGATTATGATTATTTTGGTTACGAATGAAAGTGCCATGTTTGGAAATACAAGAAAACACAGCACATCTGGGATCTGAGTTACTTCTCTGTGCACGGCACTTTCAGTAGACGTTCTGGTTCCGTCAGTTCCCACAACTCTTCTGCACATGCCTCTGACTGACAGTGATGCCCAAAGCAGCTGCCTGCTGCAAACCAGGTGACTTGGATGTCTTTACCGCGTGACACAAAGCAGCTGGACACGGAAACCTCATTTTCTGTAGGCATGAATTCTGTTAGTCAGGTACTCGCATTACTAACCTATTAACATCTAAGCAGATCACAAAGACATAGTGTAGCTTTAGTAGTGATGGGGTCAGACAATGTCTAGAATATCTAGCAATTAAATGGTACTTTTTAACTCTTAGTTTAGAAAAAAAAAATCATAGATAACTACACCAATTTTAGACTGAAGAGAGGAATGTAAAGGTGACAGAGTAATTCCAGAGTGGAAATTTAACCAGAATCTCTGAAGTGAAAGTCATGCACTAGTCATGGAAATTGCCTGGTTAGGGATATGTTGAGAAAAGTATACGTATAAGCAGAGACTCACTTAAAAATAGCCCAGTAGTCAGAAGGACTGGCTGGCCAGAAGTCCCGCTAATCTGGAAAAGGAATGGAGTCGCAGTCATTTAGTGTGAGTTATTATCATAAAGAGCATCATCATCTTCACTTCCATCATTATATATCCTTGCACATCTTTGAACAAAGATATGAAGTCATTTTAATGCAAGAAGAGATGACATAGTCTCTTCAGTTTGAACAGATAACAGAAGGGACATATACTAGAGGTCTCTGAAAACATGAAATATGTCAAGAAATTGAATAGAGAAGCACTAGTCACTGTTTTTCTTAGTATGATAATCAGGAAGTACCCAATTTATTTACCAGACAGAAAGTTTAAAACAAACAAAGGAAGTAATTTTTCACACATAATTAAATATCATGCAAAATTAAATTGTGGAACTCATTATCGCAGGATGTTGTGGAGGTGAAAAGTCCAAAAGGTTCCAACAGGCATTAAAAAATTCTCATAGAGAATAGATCTGTCCGAGGCTACATAGCATGATAATCCAGATGAGACCCACAGTTCAGGAAATGCTTACAACCGCTGTCATAGGCAAATAACTCATTCCAGGGAAGTGAGCAGGTTAAGCATACTCTGTTTCTATCAAATTTATATTGTCTGCTACTGGTCACTGCAAGGCACAAAATAACAGGCATGATGGATAGATGATCTGATTCAATATGGTATTACTTAGGGTCTTTTCTAGTTGTTATTTATACGAATGAAAAGTAAATACTGAGTGATTGCCATTTTGACTTGGTAGAATCTTAAAAGTAAATTGAATTGGATAAAAGGCAATACGAGGTGCACAGTAATGATCAGATGCTCCCTGGAACACCATGACTAGAAAAGCAAAGAGTTCCAGTTTTCTTCTTGGTTACAGTTTTCCTGTTGATTAAGAATTCAAGAGGAAAAAACTATATTCCTTTTAAGTTCCTCAAACGCAGTACGTTTTGATTGACCTATGTATTTCTCTGCCTAATTCCACATAATCAGCTTCGAAAAGTATTATATGTATTTTTCACTCTAGTAGTAAGCATTTGACAAGTTATCTATATCATTATGGATTGCATCATCCAAATAATCTTCTTTAAAAGCAATTTCTCCTCAAAGATCCTGATGGCATTAATGAAATACTGATGTTTGTTGGAGACCACCAAAATATCAAAGAAACAGACTTTGCTGCATATTGCCATTATTGCGGGGAGTGTTTCCACTGCAAAGAGTATGTGTATAATTACATGTATAAAAAAGACAGTGTACATGAACTCAGAGCCCATCACGTTAAAATATGGCCTGAGGCTATAATAATGTGTCTTAGTAAGGAAATTTCCAGTTCTCCTTACCATGTTTACAGAAAGAAGTGCTATGATTTAACATTAGGCAGAAAAGTAAGTTTCCATAGGCAATGACCATAGCAACAAGTAACAAGATGCATTTTGGTAGCCAACACATGTGGTAGTTCTATTAGCTCGGAGTTTTCAAGTAAGAATCCCCAAAGATCAGCTGCACACAGGAGCTGCTTAATTTTGTGTCAGCTACATGTACTTTTTTCCAACTCAGCAAACTGTGCAAGTAATTTGGCTAGAAATTAGATGGTTCCTGGCAATTTTAAGTGCTTGGAAGAACATATGCTAAGTAACTTTCTGGTTTGTTTTGCCCTCAATGTATTTGAAGAATTAAAGAAAAAAGAAAAAAAGAAAAAAAGAAAAAAAAGATAGTTTGTATCAAAGATTAGAATACAGTACAATAAAATAATCTTCAGTGTAATAGCTAATAATCAATTCTTGTGAGTAAGGTTATTTATAAGTTCTGAGGACTTGGATGACTATAATGGTGTTCTGAGATCACCTTTTGATTTCAATAGACTTATGACATTGTCTTGTTCCTTCATGGTTAATTTGGAATATTCTATGTCTGAACTACACTACGATGTAAATTCTTGCAAATTAGGTAGGATTCACTTTGGATAACAATTAGTGGTATCGAAAGAAAACCAAAGCTTCTTTTCTGCCATGTCACCAGCAAATAGTTTTACTATATAGGGTACTAGCTATTGCTTTGGACAACAGTAGCTCTTAGTTTCAAAAGCAGATCTGAGTATGCACTATATTTTCATTTGATGTCCTGATCTAACAACAGCAAAGCAAAAGGGAACTAACTGTACAGGACTCAATGCAACCAAAAGCATAACTGATTCAACCAGCAGCAAACATCAGCATGCTTCAAATGAGTTTGTAGAAGCTCACAAAATGCAGATGTTTGTAGCAAATCACATACCCCAAGGCTGTTTTGGTGCACATTTTGTACAGGAATGTGTGGTGTGTATGGAACCCTTCTAGTTTATTTATTACTTGCCCAGGGCTAGGCTCAGTCTAGCCCTTCCTATTTTTCTCTTCTCTCCCCTCCCTTAAGAATACCACCGCTAGAAAATCAGATTTGTGTGAAGGAACTGTGCCCTTCAGCAATGAAAAAGGTCAGTAAAGGGAAGCTTTCCCAATCTATCATCTCCATTATTTCTGCCTGGTGATGAGTGGTTTTATAACAACCACTCAGTTGTTCTGTTCCCACCCTTGTCTGTTGTTCCTGGGCATCTTCTCTGCTTTGGTTTCTGGTCCCTTTTACATCATGCCTTTAACATATCCAGTATTGCAGCCTCTTCATCAAATGACAGGAATCTATAAAACATCTATAAAAATACGCATTTTGGATACAGAATATTAATAGAAAATAATAGCTTCTGCCATCACATGAAATAGGAACCATTGTCCATAACTAAAGGTCCCTAGTAAAACCACTGATCTTATGAATCAGAAACTTGACCTAAGCTCAAAGCTGGAGTTAACTTCAAAGTCGGCCCTTCTTTGAGCAGAGACCAGATGACTTCCAGAGGTCCTTTCTAATCAAATTTATTCTATGTTTCTCTGTCCTGCAAAGAGATCCTGGCTACTAACATTCACTAAAACTCCCAAAGGAGAGATCCATTTATACTAATCACTTATTTGTTTGCATTTCCATAATCACTGTCTTGTAGGAACATACTCTAGGCTCCAATGAGCATTTCCCTCCCTGTAACCACCTAAAGAAAACCGTGGGAAAAAAGAAAGTGAAGAGGTAGCTGCAGAGCAGTTTCCTGTCAGAGTTACAGATCAGGAAAATGAAGATCACAATAATATGCAAGGACAAAAATGATGCACCCTCAGCATTTCATTGCAGGCATCTCCTTGGCAGATCTTCCACTGCTTCTGTGAAAGCTATGTGAAAACAAGGATTGCAATAAATATAAGCATGTACTGACCAGAATTTTCTAAAGACTGGGTCTTACATCCCCTGAAAGCCAGGAAGGAAAAGAAAATTTAAAAGTCCATTACAAGAGCTGCTGTTAGTAGACCCTCTCAAGAACAGCAGGAAAGCTTGAGAAGGAAGTGGGCAGGCTGAAACATGAGAAATATATATTTGCATGAAGCAGAAGAAGATCTGGAAATGTGAAGGCTCTAGGTTATCTAGGGAATCCGAAGCAACTCCACCAGGAGAGAAGGAATGTGGCTGCTCCTCAGGCAGGAAATGCTGCTTGCTTAGCTCCAGCAGCCCAGGCCAATAACCAATTTCTATCTTGGTGACTAGCAAGGAATCTAACCTACTGATTTAAAAAAAAAAAAAAAAAAAAAAGAATGCCCTAAGGACTCTGCTGCTTCTTTGTAGCGGGGCTTATACATTTCAAAGAACTGTGCTTCTGGGACACAGTGCTGAGGAAGCTGGAAGAATGGATCTGCTGACTTGTGAAGTATCAGAAAGTGCCACTGCAAAGGGCCCCAAATCCACCATAGAAAAGCTGTCAGGGCTCATCTGAATCGCAGACTACTCCACCACATTACTAACCCACACAGGCACTGATGGTTCCTCTGGGATTAGAAGTGAGCAGATCAGAAATTACTAGAGCCAGAGGCTCAAATTATATGCTCCTCAGCTCTTTCCTATGTATGGAAAAGCTAGACAGTGACTGACCTCTTTTGGATAATATGATGTATACACATGCTTTCAGGGACAGAAGGACGAAATAAAATCCATTAGCAAAGGGAAGAGAAAATACACCCTGTTTATGTGCCTACCTATTCTGGTAGCACTTTGGCTTTCTTCTCATGGTGCAAAGAGACTGCTGCGTAGAGAAGGTGTGACACCCAAAAAGAGAAGAAAGAAACTTTTTGGATACTGAATAATTTGGATTATCTGAAACTCTTGAAGAAATTTCAGTCATTGAAGATTATTGATTAAGGTGGCATGAGAATCAGAAAAAAAAAAAGTCACTTGTTATGTTGCTGAATACCTTACATGGCTTCACCCCTAAAGCAAAGAGTGCTAGCAAAATCTGGAAGCTTTCATATCATCAAAATTATGACCTGATTAGAATAACAGATTTATTGGATATAGCTGTCACAAAGATTTCACTTGTTCAGAACTAAAATACAGTAGGAAGATGATTTAGGTGTTACCTGGAAATCATGGCTATATATATATTCATGTAGGATTTAAGGTAGAGGAAAATAGCAACCACAGCAACCACACTCCTGGTAAGCAACCAGGTGGTTGGCCATAGATACCTAAACAGTAACAAGTGGAGGAAAGATTTTGTGGGGCAACCAGTGTAAATCTCCAAAGCACAAAAGCTGGTACTAATGGGACCTCTGAAATAGAAGGGGAAATTAACACTTCTGTACTAGTAAACTAAAGATTTTTTAACTTTCCCAGGCAAGTAGTTACTTGAGTTAGTGACTTCCCCACTCAGCAAGGTCAACTGGTATGGAGTTGGCTGTGTCTAATCTGATGAACTCTCTTGGTGTCTAAGACATGGTGCCTACACATGCGCAGCTTAGTGAGAAGGTTTCTGGAGAGTTTTCACTTCTGAACTGTACCTGGCAATTATTTAGGAGAACATCGGTCATCATGCCAGGGAGTTTTCCAGCAATTCACTGACACAAAAACATTCACTGGCAGTGCTTCACTTCTAGTACGGATTCAGCCAGAAAGAAGGATTTATCTTGCCTGTTTTTAATATACCTCCAATGTAGATGCTACTCCCAACATAGTAATTCTTAGTATTCTGTAAACAAAAACAGGCACCTTTAGAAATGATTTAATCTAGCCTAATTTGGACATTTACTTTAAAATTAGAAAAAAATCACAGCCTACTTCTCACTCCTGACTATGGAGTACAAGTTCAGATGCAAACATCTGCAGTCTACATATGGCATCTTTATGTCTACATATGGTCAGATAAATTTCACACAGAGGAGAAACGATCAAAGTGCAAAGAGCAATTCTTGGATACAAAAAAGAATGTTCTCTTACACTGGATTCCTAAAAGAGGCAGAAATGAGTCAAGGATGAGAAACTAGAAAGCAATTCTTGTTAGGGTGACCATGAAGTTACCAAGTCATCAATCGTATTGATTTCCAACTATTCCTGCAATTTAGCAATGCCATTTTGGATTGCAGTCAGGCTTTCTCTAACCTCTCCCAGCTGGCTGTCTTTTGCAAACATCTTGTTTTTCTATAGTGCCAAGTACAGGTCACACATGAAAATTCAGAAGGGCACCAGCCCCAGGGGAGGCTGGTTTCACCTCACTGATATGCCACCTTAAGAGCCAGCTACTAGAAACACTTTTTTAAACTCTAGGTCTCCACAGAGTTTTGTATCCACCTCAGGGTCAACCATACTTCTGAATTTATTCATGACATCCCATGTGGGGCAGACCAAAATCCTACATAAGACAAGTTGTATCATAAATGCTGTTCCCCTTTGTCCATTAGACTACTTGCTCCATCAAGGAAGGATGTTAAATTTGTTTGAGAAGACATTTTACTGACAAGCAATGATTTGCATTTTGATCAAAGTACTATTTTCTCAGCAAACAGGCCCGACTCAAAACTACTTTTCCTTCTGTGTTAAATGTAATTTCTTTGCCTTTTGCCAGTTCTCAAGGATTCCCTAGCTCTCCATGAAATCCCCAAGAGCAGCACAATGGTTCAGAAAATGCTTCATCTTATTGCCTAAGTAAACTCTATAGTCCCATATCATCCTATATTAATTTATCTAAATATTCACTCATTGACCTTTCTCCTTTCATGGCCCATATTCTTATTTAATGTTAATGATAATAAGAATTGCAAGAAAACATTTAGTTTTAGCCAAACTTTCTATTAGCCTAAGTTTTCTTTTTTGTCTCTCGATAATTTTAAGTGTGTTTGAATCTTCACCTTTCTGGTTTTACACCTGCACACTTACCACCTCACACTTATGCCCCTTTTCAAAGCATAGAAATATGCTCATTCCTGCTTTCAGTGGGATTTCTTCAATTTTCCAGTCATTGAAGAATAATTTATATTTCTTGTATCTTACTATATTTCCCTTTTTCCTCTGCATCAGAATATTATTAGGCATATCTTCAAAGCACAGAGAAAAGCTCTTATAGTTAGAGATAAAATTGACATGTCTTAAATATATCATTTAAGGTATTTTATACTGCACATTGAAATACAGAAGAAATATGAAGGATTTATTGTTTAAAGATGTTCTCTGAGACAGTCACAATGCATTTGACTTGGATGATAACTTTAATACTTTATAGTACATGTGGACTGTGTAACACAGAAGTTTCAAAGTACTCCATGGAGAAAATCTTGTTTACTATTTTCATGCTTTCAACAAGTTTACAAAACTTCAAGCATGTTTTTTGGAGAAAATGGAGAAAATATGAAGTTTCAAGCACAACAAGATATACTCTGTGATTGCCAAAATCTAAAAAGTAACTATGGAGTTTCCTGAGTAATGAATAGGACAAAAATAAAAATGCAGCTACAGAAAAAAGTAAGAAGCACGGCATATATTTAGTATCCTTGTAGAATGGGAAAATCCCTCTCCCCTTCCCCCAGATCTCCCTCTACTTTAACTTTATTGAGGAGAACAATTAAACAGGAGGATTCATTAAAAAAATAAGAAACTAAGAGAAAAAGTATTCTAGGAGATTAATAATTGGTTAAAAGAAAGCTAGGCAGAAATAAATAAACACACTAAGATGGGAAGACTCTGCTCTCAAGTCTTTTTCGCTGCTCTACATTTTCAGAAGTTACGTGGAAGATGGAATAAATAATGAGTTCACAAATGTTGCCAAGTTCACAGATGACACAGATGTACTCAGGATCATCAAATCTAAAACTGGCTGAAGAGAGTAAAAAAAAGCTTTCACTAGAAAGAGTTACCAGGCAATTAAATTGCCTGAAGATGAAAGCCATCATACAGTAAGTGAAAAACTACGTATGTAGGGGAAAAAAATTCCTAAGCACAGATACAGAAAGGTGTGTCTGAATTTCTTATTACTTCTCAATGACCTGAGAGTTATTTTGAATATATTTTTGAAAATACTAACTCAAAGCTCAGCCACAGTGAAAAGCCAAATATGATTTGATACTACTAAAAAAAGAAAACGGTAAACACAATATAGAAAACATACAATATTGCATCATGCCATGACATCATGCCTTTCAGGATATCATACAACTAGGAAAAGCTCAGGGAAGGAGGCAATGAAGATGATATGGAAAGACGCCTGTAGAAAAGACCATTAAGAAGATCAGGACCTGAAAAAGAGATACTTGAAGAAGAATGTGGTAGTGATCTTTAAAATCATTAAGAGTATGGAAAAGTTGAGCATTTTAACTCACAGATGTTAGAAAAGATAAGTCCAGTGAGTAATCCATATCCGGTTTGGAGAAAATTTGGAATCGGGATGAGGGAATGAAACAGCTGAGTGTGAAATCAGACACAAATAAAACTCTCTTTGCAGTTTCTATCACAAAAATTATGTGTTTCATTGTTGTACATCTCTCGTTTTGCCAAAAAAAAAAGAAGAAAAATAAAGGGGAAGAAGAAAATAGCAACCCTCTCCAACTACTAAACCCAACTGTTTTTCATTTCATGTAGATTCTGTCTCATAATTAAATTCTAAGTAATAACTAAGTACTTATCTATGTAATTTCTTAGCTAGTTTTTCTGTGCTATGTTATTTAACAAAAGTTTTGGCTGAAGCAGAGAATAAGGCTTTGGGCCTTATGACTGCCTTTTTTAATATCTCCCATTTGTATACACATATGCATTTTATTTGTTTGATTGTAATATACTTATCTGCCCTGCTGGCCTCCCCGCCTCCCTCCTCCCCTCCTTTTCTTTCATATCTTTTTTTTCTCCAAAAGCTTTGTTTGATATTTCAGGAATGAAAAAAACATACCAGGTTGTGAACCAAAGGAAATATAACAACTCAATAGTCCTTCAGGATGAAATTGTAGTCAGGAGGAATTTTGTAGGAGGACAATTAGAAACCTTGGGGTGGAGTTTTTTGTCTTTTGTATGTACAGCAATTTAACTCATTTGGGCCCAGGACCAGGACTGGAACTGGCCAAACCCACAGAACAACTAACTGAATGCTTCAGTAAAAACCCACGATCCTGACGTCCCCCTTCCCTGGCCAGCCACTGCCCGATGCATAGAGCAGCCCAGCCTCAGCGCTGCCATACCTTCTCCTTTGAAGTTACCCAAGCATTTAGACAGCAGTGATGCTGCTTCTTAAAAGCAGATGTGAAGTTGATCTAGTGCCCAAATTCAAGCCCTATCTTCGCTGTCCATGCGTGGGCATAACAAGAAGAAGCTTTTAACAACCTTGCTTGGCCCTCAGTGGAGTCTGTGCCTGCCCAGCTACCTCCAAATATCTCAGGTGCCCCTGGGGGGGTTCCATGCTCTCAGAGCTCCCCACTCTGCCACAGGAGGGGGGAAGAAACTCCCCCGCATTATCACATGTGCTGTCAGCTCAAATTCTAGCTGTCTGGGAGGGCGTATGAAGGTAGCAGGCTCGCCCAAAGGTCTCTGCAGAAATCCTGCCCTGACCCTCAGTCCATGATCCCCACTGCAGCCAGGTCTGCTGCTCACAATCTCCTTCCAATTGCAGCAGCCCATCTGCAAGAGGTCTGTGGCAGCATCCATTGCAGCCCAGGTGCCAGGGAAAACACCTAGGAAGGAATTTCAACCCTCTTGGCTTGAAGACACTCAAGTTCCCAGCCAGAACACCAGCTTAAAGACTATCCCAGAGTGCTGTCACTTTTCAAAACCTGTTTCTGTAGGCAACGAGCACTCATTCTCTGGGAGCAGGAGTAGGATTTCCACTTTCCCACACGCAACTTCTGGGTAGGTGCCCTGTAGCCTGGGCTGTAAAATAATTCTCTCCCTCCTGCTCCTTCTTGCAGCCCAACTGAACCCTTCAGTGTCGAGCAGGAATCAAATGCTCTCACCTATATTTTGGATGAGTGCTTTCAAAACTAGACCACTTCATAGGAAATGGAAATTACAGTCATGTTGGTATGTATCAAGAGAAAAATCTTCACATGCCTAAATTCAGATGTGGCTCACAGAATGGGTGCTTTGCTCCCCTTCTCAGCACTGAGAGAGGTGCCTCCAGGGCAGAATCCAAGTCTGTTCCCTTCCTAAACCTTTCCCTCTCAGCTAACTCTCAACAGCTATTTACTAATTCAGGAAATCCAGGTACCTCACCCGGGGCTCTGAAGCCAGCTCTGGAGGCCACCCACAATAGTGGATCCATCTCAATTCCCTTCCACCCTTAAACCCCTCCATGTCAACACCCTGAGCGGTTATACACACTCTCAGAGCGGTGTGGTGAGAGAGTCCACAGAATTTTCACTTCTTGGACAAGCTGCTTTCCTGAGTGCTCAGTGTCATGATGAGGGGACTTCCAAGCCTTGTCTTCAGGCAGTCTGGAAGAATTCTCTCTTCCAAATTAAAGCCAACCCCTGCTTTCTTTTAGTTATAGCAGGTGATTCATTAATTAGGGGCTGAGGTTTTTTACTCATAGCATCAAAAGATTCATTCTTATTCCAAAGAATTAGGAAGTACTTTGTTATAGATTTGTATCCTCCCCTAATTTGAAGAAACATCAGTTAGAAAAACAGCATAATAGCTTTGTATAGAAAGGCAAGAACCCCTTCAGACCTGGAATTTACCCCTTCCTTTCTGGACAGACACTTGTTCTAGCGAGGAACCAGGGAACTACGCCTGCAGTACTGCTCAAGCTGTATTTCTGGGAACACTTGAAGCTCTGCTGTTTCTGAATAGCTGTTAGCATGTACTTTTCCCTCACCAAATTCTGGGTTATTTTTTAATATGAAAGAATACACTCTGTCCTAAAGAACAAGGAAAGGTAAGTTGGTGGTGTCTTTCAGCCAGCATGACTTTGCATACATTGATTTAGATGCCATCTTGTGTTAAATGAGCTTTCAAATGAAATTGCAGTGAGAACTTGATCATGAATATTAACACTGAATATAAACTTTTTAGAGCTGAATGAACATTGCTGAACTGCTCAGGAATGTTTGCACTTTAAAGAGCTGCATCTGTTTTCTGAATGAAATGAACACTTGGACAAAGCACAAACACAATGCACTATCTTTGACTTCTGTGCAGGACTGAACTTCAATCATACCATGAAGTGAATTTCATGGCAAAGTACATAATTCACTGAATATTCACAAAAAGGTGAACTTTCAATTGAGTTGAAGTGAGCTATTCAACCCTGAGCACAGTAAAGAGGAGACAGAGATGAAGCTCACCTCATCAAATAGCATTTGCAGGCAACGTGTACAAATTTTGAAACAGAATATCATGCTTTAGATCATAAAGGAATTTCCCCCACAATCAGATAGGTCGTGACCACTGCTGGGAGAAGGGGAAAGAACTCGCCTCTCTCTACTGCATGGAAAAACGCTCACTAGAAGACTGTTCCTAGCTTTATCTAGGAATGTCATCAAAAAACGTTGCAGCTCCTTCAGAGATCAAAATCACTAATGACCCTTTTACTAACCCATCCCATTTTTTTTTGCTGTGACTATTGGCCTGTAACACTAAGCCTAAGGCAGAATGAGAAAGTAAAAAAGATGGCATTGAAATATTGTCCTAATAGCTGCATTGGGAGGTTATCCTTTGTTTTAGGAATGCTGTAGCAAAGCAAATTCAATCTTTTAGTTTCAAGTAAATTGTCAAAGGCAGATGTCAGTAATTTATAAACAAAATTCTTCATAAACATCAAAAACAGTGCTTCCTGGCAGACAATGTAATGTATTTCCAACCTGCTGTTTCTAGCCTTTTTATTCTTAAGTTGTATTGTACAGAGTGTTAGTTTTCTTTAAAAATTAGCATGTAAATATGGTAATAAGTAAAAGGTGGAGTCATTCCTAAAATTGTTTCTTCTACATTCTTCAAGCTCAATACTTGCTTCAGAAACCTTGTCTGGAGCCCACTGAAGTCTGATTAATTTGTAGCTGTTTTCTTCACCACTGAAATCCTGTTACTGAGCACCATGTGATTTGCTTCACTGGGAATATGACAGAGACTGCTCTTCCTTCAGAAAAGTTTGAATAACTTTGTCCTAGTTGTTGTTTCAAAGCAAACTTTAGAAGAAAAAANGAGGAAAAAGAACAGTAAAAGTTTACATTAACAGCTAACTTATGAGTATATGAGATCAGCTCCTCATATTCTAGGTCAATAATTGTTATCTCTGCAAAAGCTGGAAGCATTTGGAAATGTTTCTTTCAGTTCCAGAATTATCTAATTTTCTGTTACTGATGTGAGCAATCAGATTTGTATTGAACAGAAGTTCAGGAGTTTAGGTTTGGTTTTTGTTTTGTTGGGGGTTTTTGGTGTATGGGGTTTTTGTTTTTTTCCCTTTTAGAAAAGGACCTGGCGCTTAGCTGCACTGTCTACATTGATATTTTGAAAAAAAAAAAAATAAAAATCTTTTCATGCAAAATGTGATGTCTCAGCTCCATTTGTAATTAAACATAAAGAAAGGCCTATACATGGGTAGAATCTAATTTGTTAGTGAAGACCACATGATCATTTTATCCCAGCACAGAAGTCTGTAAGTTTGACAAAGCCATTACTAAACACTGCTTCCTACGTACAGCTCTTGGCAATATTCATTCCACTATTTTGAAGGCCGCAAATAAGTAAAGCACTTACATAGGCTTCGTTTGAAGCCAACAAGTACTTCCAGGTCTAATAGCCCCAAGCAGTTGACTCATCTACTTGCACGTACACATGCGGTTCACCAATTCAGTGATCTGATGGATGAGCAATAATGAAAATAAGGAAAGGAAGTCATTTCCGAGGGCCCACTTATCTAATAGCTCAGTGACAGAAGACCTCATTCCCGCCTCCCGCACAAGATGCATTCTGGCCAAGATTCAGGTATCTGCAAGCCAACCATATATCACATACATATAGACATTGTATGTGGGCAAGTGCATTGAGCCTCATGTGGGTCACGAACTATATGGCTTTCAGAATCTAAGTGGATGCGAAAGACCTCCTGGAGGCCAGGCTGGTGCACTCCACACACAGAAGAATCCCAAAACAGGAGTTAAGACTGACAGAGAAGAGATATTAACTGACCCCGCTTGTAATGCAGATCTGAAAGTAGAGAAATCCTTCATTTAACTTGGAATTTCTCCCACAGTTTTAAGGCAAGTGACTCCAGAAAGACACTGAAGAACTGAGGCAAGTAGGAAGTGGAGAAAATATCCCCTTGCTCATATATATACAAGGAAAAAGAGTAGATGAGTTTGTCTGAAATCAACGTGCCAAAAGGCACAAGCATGTGTCTTTCTTTTGATGATCCAGCATGGCAAACGAGATTGCTGACCATCAGGGATATGCTGGAATCCCTCCCATAACCATAAAAGAATTCCCATTAGTATATGTGCTATAAAAATGAATTTCCATTTGTCAACACCTAGTGCCCAGGGCTCTCAGGGCACTTTAACAGATGACAATTTGTTTCAACATTTGTTTTAAGCATTTAGATGGAGGAACATTTTGTTATGCATATATAAAGTTCTCCAGAATCTAAATATTTTTACTGGAAATTGAAATTTCACTTCTTCCAAACACAGTATTCCTTTACTTGGCATATGGGCACAACAGATGGAGTAAATATGAGAAATTGCTGTAATGCTGAGAAAAGGTTTTTCTCCATTTTTGAAGAGTTTGGAACTGATGTTAAGATTTTCTGGCTTTACTTCCTTGAAGTCAATGGTACGTAATACCATTAATGCATACATTGCATAATCTTGCAAGGAATAAATGTTCATATCTTCTTCACTGATGTGTAACAGAGCACTCTCCATACATCATGAGAGCTTTCTCCTTCCCAGGCAGCTCAGTATAAGACTTAACTACTGAGCTTGACTTACAGAGTTCTCTAACATGGGATCTCCACTCAGCTTCTCTCTCATTCCCACGGTAATGGCCTCTCTTTTCAAGTAGCTTGATGTAGTGACTTTTAATTTGAAGATGAGAAAAGGAACACCCCCACTATCTCTCAGATGATCCACATTATATGAAAGGTATCTACATTTGCAGAAATAACAGCATAGTAGGACTACATTCTTAAAGATTTGTTTAAAAGCAGTAGAATTTAAGCATAGAATTGCATGGGAAGTGTTTTTAATTCCACAGAGATATAATCTTTCAAAAAGAAATTGTTTTCTTTTCAGGTTGAAGTTAAGAATTTACAAATTGAAAGCACCAGCCTTTGCCTACCGCAGCCTCATCAGCACTCCGGGAACTGGCGGAACTGGCATGGAAATGCAGAGAAGACCTTGCACCAGCTGAATATCATCATCATCAATTTCAACAACCCACATGAGAACTCAGTTCCCACTCAGCTGGGAGTTACTGGCCACACACGTGCTCGTGCTCACTCTCTCTCTCACACACACAACACACACCATTCTTCACCCAAGTGGTGAAGACCTTCCTATTCAGCTTCCATTTTGACAACAGATCTGATTTGAACAAGCAGAGAAACTTTTCATTTGAAAATATTTACCTACCTCTGCTCAGTTTACTTTGATACAGTTCAGTTAACAAATATTACTAGAAGAAATTCTATACATATACGAAAAAATGTACAAGTTCTGGAGAAAGTCAGTAGATGTATTTGCACACATAAGCACAGAACTTACTCAAAGAGCTACAAGGAATTCGTAGGACCATGACATACGCTCCTGGGTTTGTTCCAGGCATTTGTAGATCCACAGGAAGAGTTCATCACAAGAACAGTTATATATGAGGTTCTGGCAGCTGCCACAGACTCTTCTCCGTAACAGAAGCAAAGCCATTGTCATTCTTCACTTTCTTTCCATTGCAGTTCACCTGTGGTCAGATTATACCCATCTGTTTGTACAGTAACATTGTCCTTTCATACAAGTATTTCTTTTTCCTACATATTGTTTACTCCATCATATTTACAGAGGGCAACTGCAGCTCTTTGCATGGTCTGTTTTGTTACACTAGATAGGAAAGCCAATGTCTTTAGATTTGAAGGGATAAAGAGACTGTTGGACATCTTATAGGTTGCAATCCATTAAATTGCACCTGGTTGTATCTCTAGCCAACTCTAAGTTGCTTAATAAAAGAAACACTCAGCCTCAACTTTTAAGCAGTAAAAGAAGGGATACACAGTAAGGGTTTTGAGCCTGACATTTACGCACAGTGTAGGAAAACGAGTTCAAACAGGCAAGTTTATTCCAGAGAGTAACTATTTTTACTATCAGATTCCTCCAGCTCTAGTAACAGCTTCAAAGAAGAGAAGAGCAGTGCTCCCAAAAAGCAAAGATTTCCCCTGTCGGTATCTCGGAGCTCCTTCCCACCATGCGGCTAAAGATCTCCTACAACATTGGACATGTGAGTCCTTCTGCTAGCAGATCTGTTCAGCATCTGCACCTCTTCCAAGCATTCCTGTCCCTCTCACACAACTCGGCAACCAGATGAGTCACAGGGAGAACGATTACGTAGTTGTAATGGTGTATGCACACAGCTCTCAACAGCCAGGCTACAGCCTGTGCATCTTCCAGTAACTCACTTTATAACTCAAGACCCAAGGAAATACTTGGCTTTTGCACCTCCTACATACAGGAGCATTGCAAGCACACCAGGAGAGACTGAAGTAAAAGAAAGACATGGACAAAGACACACACAGACAGCACAGTGTGACACAGCTTAAAGAAAGTGGGGAGGAAAGCAGGGAGGAAACTGAGATTTAAAAAAAAAGCCATTTGCAGACAGAGGAAAAAACCTGAACAAATGAAGTATGCACCACAGGAAAGAAATGAAAGAATACATTGCAGGGACCCTGTGAATGGACAAGTTACATGTGTGCCAAAGAAGATAGGCCATGGGCATGACCTGGGGAGGAGAGCAGAAGGAAAGAGAGAGAAAGACAATAAAAATCATGGAACTTCTGTGGATTGCACTGTGCAGGAGATGACTATCTGGCCTTCAAATTGTAAAAAGCAAAAAAAATCCCAACCCAAAATGCAAACTGCATCTCCATTTTCTTAGACTTCACACTGTAAAAGTATTAACTGTATAAAATTTCTAAGTTCAGTGGAATTTGCCTCTCTCATTTTAACATTGTCCCTACTGCCTTCTACTCTGCTTAAAAGCCAAGAGTTAATCTCTGAAAGAGATGATCTAGGTAGCAGTTCTTTTCTCTAACATCAACACTTCTTCTCTAATCATATTCCTATGTCACTGTACTACATAGGCATATGTAATTAGGAGACAAGAAGGCTTCAGTTATTTTTTCTCCAGTTGACTCTGGTCAGCAGGACATACATTTCTATACCATGTATTTTGCTCCTGGCTAGATGGCTGCACAGCACTCCCACAGATATAGAGCCTATACTGTTCCAGCTACGTGTATATATATATATATATATATATATATATATAAAAAAAAAACAAAAAAACAAAAAAAAACAAAAAACCAACTTCATACAAAGTCCACATGCAGAAAAAGAGCCACCACTTATTACCTGTTATCCCTTTTCCTCAATTGGTCTATAAGGTCAACCAGTTTGCTAACAACTCAGGTGAAAACTAACCCTTCTACCAAGAGAATACTTGTTGAAGGCAAATCTGTCACAAGCCAAATATGCATGAAAATTCTCCACACAGAGAGAGTTTTGTCACAGAGCCATTCTTTGTTGTCAAAAACTTTGAACATCCCAAAACGTTTAGTTCTGACATATATTTTCCAGTTTACTGCTTTCTCCCTTTTCCTGCTATAGCTGGGAACTTGGTTCAGCTGCATGACATTTAGCAGCAACACCCCTCAGCCTACTGGGAATTAATCTCTCATGATTCTTACCACTTGCAGGCTCAGTGAGGGCTCCAGCTCATGGCAGACAAGAGCTGGAGTCTCTGCTGTAGGAGTCACCAGAATGTTCATATCCATAATACAAGCTCCCTTATCAAGGATAGCTCGAAGTTACTTCTTGTCAGCTGATCACCAAGTATACATTAAATATTGGCTTACTCACTCATCATCTAGTTTTTAATAAAAGATGTTACAGTGGTCAGTCCTATGCTATCAACTTCTCAACCACTAGAACTTACCATAATGATTCCCTGGTGAGTTACTATCAAAGCATTATTCTAAGGTTTCTCAAGCTTTTGCCAGTATGCATGTAATGCAAATGCATCCTTAAGGCAATGATGTAATTGTGAGGAAATAAGATATTAATCGACATCCATGTCAAGCTTTATAAAATTTACCTTCTCATGGCAGACCCTGCCCAAGTTTATCCACAAAAGAAGTGAGCTTTCCTACTTATTATCTACTACACCTACCTGTTAAAGAAGCATTGACAGTAACTTTGAATAGCTATTTACTTTTGCCAATTGGTACTTTGCAGGTGCCACCAGTAGCTGCCTCAGAGGTATTATGTCTGTTGGTATATGGCAGGCACCTGCACTAAACACCAGTGCACACAAAAGGTTTGATTCATAATTTAGCAGGGATCTGTCTACAGGGAGTACTGTAAATGAATGTGGACCTTTGTGTTTCTGTTAGCTTGAGTAAGAAGGAACTGCCCTTGAGAAAGCTGCTGGCCACTGGATTCCTGGATGTAACAGAAGCTCTTGTGCAGGGGCAAAAAAAAAAGAAAGTATGGGGGATTTTATTTTCAGCCTCTTGTTCATGAAGGCAAACTAACCCAGTTCCCCAGCACAGATGGCTTTGGATACTCAGCACAAGATTTATGTGACCACAAGATGCAAAGTCAGGATTATTTAGGTTGGGGTTCTTTTCCTTTCTAAGAAGCACTGTAAAAGGACTTACTGTGTATATATATGAAAAATCTCTTTAAACTTTCATAACACAAACACTGATAAGTGCTAGCATCTGCTTGTCAACTTCCAGAGCAGGAGTTAGATACTATCCGGGTGGGACAATTGTTATGAACTCCTGAATTCTTATCCAGAACTTTGGTCCCAGCTGTCAGAGATTCCTGGTGCTCAGCACTGACACATTCCTCTTGAGTCTTCACCTCTGGGAGGTCTGTCACTTCACATCAAGGGAGGTGTTATACCCACAGTGTACTTCCTCATAGGGTTTTGGGGTTTTTTTAAGACAAGGAGAAGCACAATTAATTTAAAACAAATTAGAATGGAGGAATGAAGTGAATGACCTTTTCCTTCTTCATTTGCTATCCAAGCTATTGTACTGCTTAAGCCATTTTTTTTCTTCAGGATCTCTCTTGTCTACATTAAAGGTAGCATTCACTCCCACTTCAATAAGACCTTCACATACCTTGAAGAATCATGCCCCAGTTAGAAGAGGGCTTTTTTTTTCCCTTCATCTCTGAGGTAGATTTATATTTTTCAACAGTTCAAGAAAGTTATTTGAAACACAGTTTCTAGACATTATCACCTTTTTTTTGCATGATATTTAATATGTGATTTCAATGTGTCAGAGAGATACTGCGATATTTTTTCATGCTTTACAAAAGGAAAAACTGAAAACAACAAATGGAACACTCTGTGGAATTTACGAGGTTCCAACAAGAGAAAGATACTTTTTGCAGGCAATATGGACATATGATGCCATAATCTTCTGATGAATTCTCACATACCTTTTCCTTAAGTGGAAGAATACTATGTACTTTTATCAGTGACAAGAGGAAACTCATCAAAAGGTGTCAGAAAATCAATACAGAGCACTTAAATAGTTCTTTAAGCCTATGGCAGACAACCAAGGAACCTCCAACCCGCCAATATACCTTCTGGAGAGCTAGCTGAGTGGCCAGACACCACTCCTGGAAAAATATCTTCTAATGCTTGCATCTTTTTCCAAGAAAGGAAAAATATCACAGAATAATACAATATACTGGAACGTCACCAGAATATTTCTTTGTTACTAAAAAGCACTTTATGCAAATATAGTAAATACTGGGAGGGGGAAGATGCTTGTAAAGAAAAACTCAGGAATTGCATAGTAATGATTTCCCCATTGTAAAAATGGACTTAGATTCTTCAGGACACATAGATGATGTCCTCTATGAGAAAATCTTGCTTATCAACAGAAGAAAATAACACACAAATATTTTTTACATTAATTCAAGATTTAAACATTTCAACAGCACCCCAGAAGGCAATACTTCTTAAAATGGTTTACTGTCTCTGCTGAATATGAATTAGTAAGATGTATTTGGATTTATTATCTATGTTTTCCCCCCCCACAGGAAAATATTATAGTCTCTTTTTACAGGGGTTTGATTAAATCTGTGTTAAGTGTAATGACAGATCCTGACAGTGTTCACTGCCAGGCCAGTCAGACGCAGTGACAGGAAATTTCATTTTAATACACCTTGAGCTTTCTAAGAAATGAGATTCTCTGGTTCTGAAAGATGCACAGCTAACGATTCTCAGCTCCTCCTCCTCAAGGCCGGCAAACCTTGGCATATACTGGCTACACCTGAAGCTGACAATGACACCTTGGCTCTAAAGCAGTAGCAGAACTGTGATAGTTCTGTTCATACAAGATGACTAGATTTTATTCTTTTTCATTTTTAATTGGAAGACTATGATATCTTTCAGTTAAACAAATGAAGAACTGAGAACTATGCATAGATGTATACACACAATATACACATATATATATTTATATATTCACCAAATAAATCTCCACATGTGGAAACCATCTGTAACATCTGGTCTTTTACTAAATTATGTATATGTGTATATACAGACACATCACTCCATATGTATTTACTCCAAACTTCCCTATGAAGATCATGATTCTCAGAGGTGCAAATTGCTGAGCTCCATACACCACTAAGTTTTCATGAAGAAATTCAGTTCCCACAGTAAATACTTTGCAATTCTGCATCTTTATGTTCAAGTACACGCCTCAGTATCTAAGAGGCAATAGCAATCAATGACCTTGGTAAAGTGGTAAATTTAAAATCTATTTTACACACAGAGCGACATTATGAGTTGAAGCTGTATTAAAAGTTTAGTGTAGAGTTGAAGTTCCTCTACTGACACCAACAGGCACTAGACCAACCAGGGAGTGTATTTTTTAACTCAAGGTCACACAGTAAGGTGCTACTAAAAAGAAGTCCAGAAATTCTTTTTTGCATCTTACACTCTGCTTAAAAATTAGCCTAAATTAGCCTAAAATTAACCTCTAATTTTATAGATCCAGAGGAAAAGAGTAAGTAAATGTCAGTTAATAGAGTTTCTCATAACTGTTTCCAGACAATATCTGGTAGTTAGATGGTGACATGTTTCACAGCGATATTTTTTATTCACAGCTTCTGATTGCAGATCAACACCCGCAAGAACCTCATATAGTTTGCATGAATAGTAAGTAAGAGTCTTTCTACTGTGGATCATTAATCTCATAATACTCAAGTTTATACCATTTGTTTTATACCATTTTGCTTTAAAGCTCTAACAAAGACATGCACAAGCTGACGTTGTACACTTCTTTAAGCAGCACTGAACAGAAATACTCATGCTAGGCCAGACTGAGCTACCTTAGATACCAGAAGGAGTAGAGGAACAGTAGAAGTCTCTCTTTTATCGGCATAGACAAAAAAA
>VXBL01001206.1:1533858-1572592 GCA_013400195.1 Aramus guarauna
AAAAAAAAAGTTAAGACACAGGTTTCCAATTAAGGGAATAATCAAATTAATAAGAAAATAAGGTAGATGAGGGGTACTCAAAGGGAAATATTGCCCTAGGTAAAAAGTGGATTGCTTTGTGAATTGGTTTTTGGATTGACAGTACTGTTTTCTGTAGTGACTTTGACACAAAATATGAGTATGCTAACAAAGACTGGATCAAAAGAAAGGAGGATCAGAACACATGAGGAATTAGTTTGGAATCAGAACAGTACACAAGCTCTGAAATGCAGTGCTACAAACTGCAAGCTCCTATCCTTAAGAATTAATAAGCATAGCTTCTTTAAGTTGAGGTCCCCTCCAACCTGAATTACCCTATCCTATAGGAGCTCATCAGCTACAAAAAATAGAAGAGAGAATAGATATGAATAATACTAGTTCATCAGAGAAGACTTAAATGACTCTTGTATAACTTACCCAAGAATTAAGAAAATGAGAACCTGAGCAGAGCTACATGCTTTGAGTAAGTATCAACATCACTGAAGTATGATTGAGGTTCCTTACCTAGAATTATGGACACATTTCTAGAATGACTCATTCCCCCTCAAAAAAGTGAGGCAGAGAATTACAAGGATGAACAGGGAGTGGAGGATCTTTCAAACAGGTGGAAACTAAAAGGTTTGCTTGTCTAACCTAGCAGATGAATGGCTGTCTGGGAACACTGTTTTTCCTAAAAGATGCCAAAAGTAAAGGAGTAACTCAAGACAAAGACAACGTTAGCGTAAGAATAAAGGTATATAAAATGGCCGTTAATAGATACAGACTGGTAATTACATATAGATCCTCAGTCAGAATAATTGAGAAACAACCCTGCAACACTAATTGGGTGACAAAACAACCACTACTTTTAAAATTGAAGCTTGATATATGTGTGAGTTTGATCAAATGAAATCATAACCTAAACTACCAATCGGACTGGCTGATAAAGCAAGACTTTTTTTCCTATCAGATGCACTACATTAAAATTTTTCTTCCTTGTGAAAAAACTGAACTCTTTGGATAAAGAAGGAAATGTTTTGCCTAAATGAATGAAAAAAAAGTGAAATATTCAAACATTTCCAACTTTTCTACCAAGTTTCTGATGTGGAGGAATGTATGTGCATTATTTTAAATGATAACAAAGACTGGGATTTTCTACAAGTAAGGAATTCTGGTTTTCTGTTTGTATTTGCTGCAGTCAGAGGTCCTTCTGACTTACTCTTTTTTGTTGTTTTTGCTTCCTCCCAGGCTCGCCAGTCACATCATCATACATTTTATGGAAAAAGGTGTCTTAAACATAGATTTAAATTAACATGCAGTGTGGACAGCTCTGAAATTTTCTACAAACATGATGGGATCCTGATTCCTTCCTGACCTAGCCATGTGTTTCACTTCCAGCTCTCAATAAATAAACAGCATGAGATTGAACGCAATGAAATAGGGGTTTCTAGATTCTTCCTTCCACAAATTCAATCAATGCTTGTTCACATGAGCAAAGTTGTACAGTGTGTACCAAGAAGACTTGTCTGGGGAGAAAACTTCATGCATAGCTTCATTTCTAAGGTCCACGTCAGTATCTTTCAAGAATCATCTTGGAGGTCTTTAGATTAGGTTTTATGAGATGCTAATGATTGCGCTCCGTTATAACCAAAGCTGTGGTTCGGCTAAGCTACTCACTGCAAACCACCCCTCCGTGGGCCCGCAGCTCTGGGTGGGCAGCAGCCGTTGGGCACAGTGCAGCTCTGTGGCAGCCCAGCAGAAAGGTGCTGCTCCTGGGGACGGTGCTTTCTCCAGAGGAAACGGAAGGACACGGGATAAAAAGGCACAGCTGCAAGGTGGAACTATTCCTCCACGTATTACAGGCAACACAGGACACAGGCAACTCTTGCAATTGCTCATCAAACCACCACTAGTTCTTTACAAAATTTTATTTTACCTTGAATGTCAAGCATATTACCAATCTCTGATAGCGGGACAACAGAAAAACAACACATTAGAAAAAAAGCCACTTAAAAAGCATTGGTTAAGTTCAATACAAGACTGCCTTAATTTAAGAAACGGATTTAAAATTCTCCAGGGAACTGTGCCTTTGCTCTTTAAGTAAAAGCAAGCAATACACCTCATTAGCAAAGCATACAATGAAAATTACACATAGCTTGCTTAAAATGAAAAAAGAAATGGCATAACAAACATTGCAGCTAGTCAGCCAGCAGTTAGACCTTTCTCCTTGTAAACCTGCTTCTTCAATTTGGCAACTGCAGTCCTTGGGGAGAAACAGCAAAGGGTATATACCTTAATACTTAATTACGCAGAACCGTTACATCGGGGTTGTGCAAACATCTTTTAATTTTTATTTCTGCCAAATCATAGCTATAAGTCAGCTATACCAGTTTTTTTGTTCTTTTCCATTTTTTAAATGCTATTTTCATGTAAGCTGAATCACCCACAAGGAACCTTTTGACCTTTTGTAGCTGAAAGTACCATCTTCAATAAAACCTTGGCCCTTCTTGAACCAGTAGTTTTACCCCTGCATTTCACCTTAGTTTTAAGCAAAGAGTTGCATGGCAAAATAGGTGATATTACTTCCATAATAAATCCAGCTATTTCTCTTAATTTAGAAAAATCTGATATATGCCTTTGCTCACAGAACACTTGGAGCTATGACATATGAAATGTACACAAGCCAATGAGATTCACACACATATGAAGTCAAATCCAGACACATTGTTTCAAAATCAAATACTGTATATGTCGGCTGCATGTGAAAAATTTCACAGTAATTTATACCTGGCCAATACCATTTAAGGCCTCATCCCACTCCCAGTGGCGACTCCAGCAATTTTGCAAAGGACTTCAGTGGTAACAGGAGTATGATAGAACACTTAAATATTAAATACCAAATATTACAGTTAATTTTATTCCTATTAAAACTGATGATCTCTTTAAAAACACTTGAGATTCAATTGATGCAAGTTATTAAAAAAGTATTGGAGTTTCTTTTCTAAAGGAACTTTTAACCTTTGGGATCATTATTTGTAACATTTATAATGTCAGAGGTACTTTTGTTCCTGCTTATGGGATTATTGCTGGTCACCTTCCTGAGACTTGAAAGACCATAAAAGACAAGCACCATACCTATTCCTCTAAATTATTGTATAACAAATTAATAATTTGGTCCCTTTCTAAATGGATCTCTCCCCACAATTACACTAAAACATAGCGATGGGTCACAAATTCCAGGGGGTCCAACTGGTCCTGGCATTCCTGGACTGCCACGATCTCCATCTTTACCAGGCTGCCCACGCTCTCCAGGACGTCCTTCCTTACTCATACCCGGGGGACCTTCAGGACCTTAATGAGACGCATGCAATATACAAATACATTACAGAGGATTTATATTAAAATGAAGTCAAGAGCCAGTACAGACCTACACACCCCCTGTTCCTTGGTGAAGTATGCAGATAAAGAAAACTTCATTTTCTGAAAAAGGCGGTTCTTGTCACAAAATTCATATATGCTTTATATAACCAACATGATAGCTTATGAAAATTTTTTTAAAAGCATGTGAAAAACACTTTAAAAATAGCTTTTAAAAGGAAATATAAAAATCTACTTTAGTACACTGTTATACTGTACAATATAATCTGGAACCACCATGGCATGAATCAGAGTCTTCTGATTTCTATTTGTTTTTCCGGCTTTGGATCAGGCCCTAATATCTCTTCTAAATGCTCAACTTTGCATTTTGCATGAATACACTCCTGTTAAGAAGAACATTTTCCTTCACTAAGCAATGCCTACAAGTCACATGATTAAATCAAGGCTCAGGTTTCAGGTAATGGCTGACTTCAAGAGCCATCTATCAAGAAACAGCAAATGTCAGGTACCAATCTCTACAAGACCTGTCTTGTATTAAATAATGTGTTATATGACAATTTAAAAGGCATGCAAGAGACAGGCACTGGCCATAAAACATATATGGTAATTAAGATGTGTAAAAAAATAAGTTTTTCAAAATTATATCAACATTTTTGCTAAACAACACTTTTTTTTTGAAATTATTATCATGTACCAAATCTGCACAGCCAAACCATCCCTCACCTGGAGGTCCTGGGGGGCCTTGGATGCCAGGAACTCCAATTCCTTGATTGCCTTTTGCACCATTTTTCCCTGGAAGTCCTGTGAATTAGCAAACACATGTATATCATTGGATGCTGAGAATATTTGCATCCAATGAATTAGGAAGTCAGCATTTGATAATACTTATTGAATGAAAAATGTAATAGTTCAAAAGCAGATAATGGGATCTAAAATAAGCATTTTCTTTTAACCTGCATAGTGTGACTGGGTTGTTAATTATCCTCATTTCTACTGAATTAAGAACTGATGTAGCACCTGTTAAGCAGACAGCTACCATGAGTTGAGGGAATAGATGATGGGCAATTAAGAAATTTGCTGTCATTGCCTTTCCATTGACAAAGCTTTTGAGTAATTGTATGAAAGAAGTGTAAGGTATTCACCACAGTCCCCGTGGAATGCAGAACATATAGACAATCTTTCACAATGTATGACATAATTAAATCTCCACCAAAGAAATACTGAGAAGGGCAAAATATGTGCTCTCTTATACTAGTACAAGCCAATAAGTTCAATTTCTTCATAGAAACAGCTATCTAACTTTCCAGTTTTTATGGAATAGCTCCAGAGGAAAACTGCACATTCTCCTATTGGAGATGAAATTATAAAAGCATTACAGTCAAATCATCATTACACTCAAAATGAATTTGACGTGCTAGGTCACAGTTAGTAAGCCACAAAGAAAGTGAATATTTACCAACCATTTGTCTGCCTACCCTTGGCACATTACTAGTTATACTTCATACAGCGTTCCTGATTATTTTGACGCTATAGGAAACACAGTTGCTGCTGGGACCAGTTATCAAATTACGGACTTGACTCTGTTTCTCGGTCCAGCTGCAGACTATACATGCATAGTCTGTAAACACACCACAGAAATCAGTTGGAATGCTTGGATGGGTGAGTTACCTGAAAGCATAAACTTTAGCTTGCCTAAAAAGAAACCAGAATGTTTAAGAAAAGCATAAAGAAATGTGTAAAAACCCTTATGAGATAAAAAGAAAAAAAGGAGAAAGCCCCAGGAAATCAGAGGGAGAATAAAGGTGTTGCATGCCAAAAAAATCAGCCTACAGGATAGCAGACAGTAAATAGCCAGTGAATACCATTCTTTAAAATAGCAGAAACAAAGAAGTTTGGAAGAAAATCAATGAGAAAACATGGAAATGCATTGACATCCATGTCTAAGCATATTTGATCTAAAAAAAAAATCTAAATGCCGTTAAAAACATTTACATGAGACTAAGAACACTCTAAAAAGATCAAATTGAAGTTTGACAACAGTAAAACTGAACACTAGCTATCTTGTTGCATTCTTGTATTTTCTCTTCTTCTGACGTGCGTTCTTTGTAAGCAGTGAAACTTTTACATTGCACCGTGTCCTCAATTACACTTTGTGATGCAAATCCAGCTATTCCCTTACTCCACCCTGCACTAATCCCCTTCAAAACTGGAAGCAGAAAACAAAGTCATAAAGGTCATTAGCACAGTGATGCATGCACACAGTACCTCTTGTCCCACGAGCCCCAGGGCGACCCGGGATGCCTGTCAGCCCCGGAATGCCATCATTTCCCGGTAAACCAGGGAACCCTCTTGGGCCTTCAGGGCCTCTTGGACCTGGTGGTCCTGGAAGTCCCGGGGAAGCGCTTTGGGATTGACAGTGGTTACAGTTTTGTAGCCTTCCGCTCTGGAGGATGGCAGGCAACTGGGCTAGGAGAATTCAAACAAAAGATTGCTTGGAGTGTTGTAACAATAAAATATAAAAATATTGCCCCTTAGCCACTAAAACAGTTTCCTCTCATTAGAGAATATGGTACCTCTAGGAAACAAGATGGTAAAGTATGGAACCTGTAGGAAAACAAGTGATAAAGCAGCAATATCAACCTTGCTGTCTAGAAAGCTTCTTTAGAATTATCAGGAAACTTCTTTAGCATGTTAAAAAAGGAAAGAGCAGTAAAGAGGCTTTCAAACTTACTTCTCAGTACGTCTGAACACACCTGTCGAATAAATTCTTCTGAAAATTCTCGTGCCTGAATTAAACAGAGAATGGTTAAAAAAAGCAGAGAGCACGTATTTGTTTGGGGTTTTTAAGGTACCCAAAATGACGAGTTTGAGGTCCTATACGTACAGGTTTTCCGTCTGATCCAGGTGGTCCCGGGGGTCCTCTATCTCCTGGCTGACCTCTGAGACCAGGAGGTCCAACCAAACCCTGGATACCGGATTCTCCTTTTTGCCCATTGATGCCTCGAATGCCTGGATCTCCTTTCTCACCTTTCTGGAATGAAAACCAATGAAAAGTCAATCGTATCTTCACAGACCATTTAGAAGCTAGGTAGCACCAAGCAAAGATATTCTGAGAAAATCTTTACTGATGATCTTCATAAAATGAATATAATTGTCACTGAAAATTAACTTGATACTGATGAAATCAATTTCACTAAAATGTACTGAAGTTTTCAGATTCTTTAGTAACTTGCAGATGCAATCATTTACCAAATATAACTAGAAATAAATTACCATTATATTTTTAAGGACCCATTTTACTTACTAATTAATATAAAACAAAATAGTCTTCCTTATTAACATATGGAAGGAAAGGCTTTATTTACTTTTTCATGAGAATTAGATAATTTGTTACAGTACATTAAAATCCTTAGAAAGCTGGAAAAATTAGAAGTAAAATTCTGGCATCACTGAAGTTCTTGGCAAACTGACTATAATAATCAAGACTTTTACCCTATGTCTGTAGTGTAGAAGACAAAGGAAAAAAATAGTTTGATTTCAGTTAGGGGTTTGTTGTTGTTTTTTTTCTGACTTCATTTATTCTCCATATGATTGGTAACAACCATAGTCCATTTGCTTCACTGGAAAAGGTTAAAATAATACTGGAAAATATTTTGATATATCTTCATCAAAGGAATGGTTCTTCTATGTATGGAATTACCTACTGCAGTAGTTCATGTGGAACTCTTTCCCTATGCTGCAGCCAACAAAATATCAGTACAATGTAATTTGGTACATGCACAAGATTAGAGTTAGTATATTATGTTTCCTCCCTGATGAGGTTTTTCCTTCCATTTTTGCACAGCTTCTGCATAATGTTATCAGTTGCCTCAAAATTTTCTTTCACCCTTTCCAACTATTTTAGATGGAATTATAGAAACAAGGCAGCAGGATTACTATGTATGACAAAACTTACGGGAACAAATAATGCAAGTTTAAGAAGCACTCAGCCATACAGTCTTCATAGACTTACGCTCGATTTTAAAATATGGTATTTATATTACATTGTATCATTCTATATAGTACTTATCAAAATTCTTTACATCAGAAAAATCTAAAGCTTTCTGGCTTGGTCTGAATGAGTAACAATGCCCAGAGTTCTCACATGAATTATTACAGGGTAGCAAGCTTCAAATTCAGTATCAGATTACTCAATTTTATGTGGAGAGCTAGCCACCAAAATAAGGCAGGTAGTTTTTCCTCTTAAAAAAAAGCAGAGAAATGAGGAAAAAACGTGACAGATGTCAGTCAAGTGCCTAAGAGTACTGTTGGAAAGATGGTCCACCAGTAAGATGCCATGCATGAATTAAACAGCAGTCCATACCCTCTTCCCACTACAGAAGTTATACACTAATTGAGCACCGACTTTTTCCAAGATTGTAATTGTATTTTATTTTCTTGATACTGTCAACTTAAGTGTTGTAGTCATAGAGAATTGACGCTCTTAGTTATACCATGTAGATTTGTACTTATTCATGTCCATTACATAATTACAAATTTATTTATTTTTTCCATTTATCAGAGTCAGCAAGGCTCAGAGATGAGCATATGTAGCTGCCTGTGGCTATACAAGAAGCTGTATGTTCTGGGATCATGCTGTTCTTGTAGCTAGAAGTTATTTGTTTTAATTCTAATTACTTTTGCACCTATGGACTATGTTTACATAAAAGGCATCTGACTTGCAAGTTGATTTATTTAGAATAAATATTAAAGGGGCTAGAAAGCATTAAGAAGCAGTGAAATATTGGGAAAACGGCATCTATTGTAGAAAAACATTACGGGCAAGAAGCCAGTATAAAAACACCAGGATGAAATATTGGAAGGATCAGCACAACTGCTTGCAGAAATTGCCAAAAAGCAAATGAAACTGCTGAGGGAACATTTTCTGCAGTATATCTTGGTCTTGTAATGCTCAGCCACATCCCATGTGTGGCCTTGTTTGTTGACCTTTGCTATTGGCAAAGAAAATTAAAAAAAGGAAAAGAAAACTTCTTACTTTTTATTGAGGAGTCACAGTCTAACAAAAGACAACACATTTTATAAAAATAGAAAATAAATTAATTTTATAGGTCTGACAAATAAAGACTGACATCATTATATCTTAGCATATAGTAAGAATATTATTTAAAAGATTTTTCAGAATAAAGATGTTATTACCTTGATTTACAATATTTAAAGAGGCTAGTCATCTTTTACTGATTTTGGCAATGATTTAGCAAAACACCTACAAGCCAAACTCTAATTTTAAGTATTTCACAGAACCACACCAGCATATAGGGCAATTTATATGTTAAAATGCATAAAATTATTTAATTATGAGAATTGAGATTCGAATTAATATGTCCAGTTATTGCTATGCAACAACGCTTTAATGAAAAAGGGTTGAACAAAGAAACCTCTAAATAAAATTGAAGGAGAATTAGATTAATGAGACAATGTGTACCCTGATTTCACTAAATATTGGAATAAATAAAAAATAACAAACAAAATTAATCTTTTAAATACTAATTTTTAAACAACATGCAACACAAAGATTAAAAGGTTTGCCATAAATATATCTACATTAGCCAAACACAAGAAAAAAAAAAAAAAAAAAAAAGATGGAACTTTAAAAAAGATACTGGAGAGCAACAAATGCAGTTTCTGACAGACCAAGAGCAGTCCAAGCAGGCTTCCCCTTATGCCCCTCAAGTTTCAATCTGAGTTGAATTATTCCTGTATAAACTTAGTAGTAGAGAGAAAGAATTCTGCCCTGCATTTTCTGAGTCAGTCTCTCAAAGGCTTCGCTCTATTCCCTTTCATTAGCTTTGAAATAAAGGCACACAAAGAAATCTCACTGGTGAAGGTTAAAACACACAAGATAAATAGTTCAGCTGTGGAAGTTTTTACCAGAGACTTTTATGGAAGCTGAAACTATAGTACAGTTCAAAAGGAATTAGGCAAATTCAAAATTGACATTAAATGCAATGGTCCTGATCTCCAGCTTAAATGCCCCTGATTTGTTGCCTGCCAGAAAGAATGAAGGTATACAAGAAGATGGATGATCTTTGTGTATCCTGGTCCTTATTTTTGTATCCTGCCATGCTATTATTGGCTGCTCCTGAACAATATGGGTCATTTTGATCAAGTTATTCTGTATTCTTTTATGAATATATTTTTATTTTTCAATGAACTTTGAATCTCTAGATCTTTTTTCTTCAATTATTTGCTTTCTTCAACCAGCTCTTTCTCATTTATTTTGTTGTTTCTTTAATTTTCTTAAAGTATATACTTGGCTATATATATATATACACACTTGGCATTAATTATTTTTTTAATCATTCATTTAATGAAATATATATTTCACTATGTCTCTTTTTAACTAATACTTGTTTCTCTTCTCTGATATTTCTCAATTCATTTCTGTTCTGTTGCTTACAGAGATGTGAGTACAGAAATAAGACTTTAAACACACATTTTACAGATCACATAATTTGCAGAAACAAATGGAATAATTTTGTAATACTGTATTTGTCATTACAAAATACTTACCTCTCCTCGTTCTCCACTCAATCCTTCTACTCCCTTTAGGAATTAATATTTAAAAAAAAAAAAAAAAGGTTAAAAAAGCAAGGTGACCCAAATTACTTGGAATCAAAAAATAATATTTTTGTCCTTTGTTTCCAATAATTAATCACAAATGTCAATTTTTAAAGATTCTGTGATTGGTATTTGTACAAAAAACCTAACTGCATATAAGGATGAAAAATTTGTATAATGGTGAATTAATACTTTAGTAATACCTTTAATATTATATGACAAAAGGATAAGTTGGGAATATATCATACATATAAAAAATAGACACAATATAGACATATAGACAAAACCTTATTCACTCTACAAAAGAAATATTTTTTTTTATTCTAGCAAAAGGAAATCCCTGATTCTACTGGTTTAATACTGTCTTACTAGACAAAAATCTAGTTCACAGCCTTTGAAATGCAAACACAGTCTGTAAGCCAGATTTTTGCATGTTGGCAAATGATTTCGCTGTCATTACTGCCAAATCGTTCAATGCTCTTATTGATCATTAAGTTCCATGTCAAGATGGCAGCTCAGGGCAGGCTTTTTCACTTTTGTGACATACTCTTATGGACAAGGAAATCTGTATTGTATCTTTGAGAAGTCCTGGAGGCTTGAGAAACCTTGGAAGGGCCTAGCGCTGTCTACCAGAAGTATCTGAATGACTGATGTTTTGGTTGCTGACCAAACTAGATAAGCGTGAGAAACAATTTTAGACTGAGCCTGTATTATTTTTTCAGCTTTCTCAAAAAAAAAAGCAAGCAACAGCAATTCAGTTGCATCATTCTAGCTGGGAAAAAAAAATGTTTTCTTTCGCTATCACTTTGGTTTACTTTATGATTAAAATAATAAATATATGAAAAAATTATCCATTATTTGCAAAAGGAAAAAAACCAGAAAGCTTAATTTGTAAAATAGTAGAGTAGGACATTACATTTCATTAAGACCAGTGATCGGCATTTTAGTTTAAACTATTGCTTTTCAAAAATGTCTGCTCAGCCTTACTACCGGACTCCTGTCAACCTACATACCCCCGAGAGTGATAAAACTAGGCTAACATACAATCTAGATCTCCTGCCCATGCTCCACTGGAATCAACTCCTTCTGGCTAGACAGGCAGCTGTATCGATGTCGTAATTCTGAAAAAAGCAACTGTGACTTCCTTCCAAGTCTAGTTTCAGATATGTACCTCTAACAAATACTTCTCTGTTTAGACACGACATAGATTATGCAGTTAACAAGTATTTATAAATACTAACAGTTATTTTCTGTGGTATAACAAGATAGCCAACTATGACACAATCAGGATACACTGGCCCAGAGTTAAAGAGAAACAACTGGATCTCTCTGATTTGCAGCTGAAACAGGAAACATCTGTAATTTATGAGCACAGAAGATGTCAATAACGACTCCCAGTACAGTCTAGGAGGTAATGAATTACATGAAAGTGTAGCATGGTCCACGCAAAATCTTAACATCTCAAGCATCACTCTTACAACCTTTATGCAAAAGCCACTTTGTGCTGTTTTCTGCATTTCATATTACTTACAATTGTTTCATGAAAATTTTCCATAATTAAGGATTTAATAAAATAATCCAGAAAAATGTACTTCCAGATTGTTTCTCAAGATATAGCATCCCAGAATCACAGAAACATGTAAGTAGGAAGGGACCTCCATGGGGTCAACTTCCTTTTCAGAACAGATCCAGCTAGAGCAGGCTGCTCAGCACCCTGTCCAGGCAGGTTTTGCCACAGTCTCTGTGAGCAGTCTGCTCCAGTGTTTGACCAATCTCAAAGCAAAATGCTTTTCCCATATATCAAGTTGGGATTTCCTGTGTTCCAACTCATGCCCATTTTCTCTCATCCTTCCACTGTGCACAGCTGAGAAAAGTGTGGCTCCATCTTCTCTGTGTGTTATATTTGCTATTTTAAGAACAGTAAGGTTGTTTAAGAGGTCATTTATATAGCTATGTAATCCTGCTATACATAAATATATTTCACCTGATGCAAAGAACTATCCATGTTGATGGAAGTAATCTTGAATATGAATCTATGAATGTGAATCATTGCTCTCTTGAACTAGGATCACTATTTTAACAGTACCTGTAAGCCTGGATTTCCTTGTCTTCCTTTTTCTCCTTTCAGCCCCTTCAGAAAAGAAGCACATTTTCGTAAAATATACATTTATCTAGGAGACATAATTAAACTACTACAAATAACACAAAGAGGTAAAACCTAAAATCTCATCCTAAACCAGGCCAAATCAATCTGAAAAGTTACTCTTCAAGAGTTCAGAGTAGAAACTGTGCAGAAGGATTCAATTTCTACTCTGAACACAGAGAAGCCAAGTTAGGAATTGAGCAGTGACATGGTATTCTTCGTTTTCTTGTAGATATTTCCATGACATTTAGATAACAAGGAGGAAAATCCCACTTGTTACAACATAGTAGGTAGGCAGAGGCCAGGTGTCATTTATTTGACTGAGCATTTGCCACAGTGCCGGGGGCAGGCAGGGAGAGAACCCGTCCGGGGACAGTGCTGGGTCATGTCCCAGCCCCCTGGGGCAGCAGCACAACCCACGTCCCTGAGCCCACACCATTGCTAGGACCACACAGCTCTGCACCAAATGTCAATAGCCTGCTCAGCCCCCGAAATGCAGCTGGAAATTCATACTTTTTTCCTTAAAGAAGAGTTAGAGCTCACTGCTGCTGTTCTTCAAGCAAACCTTCTATGGATCTTAATCTTAAAAATAAAGCTCCTGAATTAATACCTAAGATTTGTATTAATAGTTGCCAGATGATTTAATCAGAAACAAAGTTGATATACCTGGATACCACTTTCACCTTGGTCTCCTTTGTCCCCCTGTAAAATATTAGAAGAAAAGTCTTCATTGTAACGTGATTCATCTCAAAGACATGTAGTCTGTGTTTTCATTTAAAACAGTAAATACAAGAGAGGCATCTGATAGCTTTTATTTATACTGAATGAAAACAAATCACTTTATCCCCATGTACAAAACCACTGAGAAAAGCACAGAATGTTATACTAAGAAGGGAATCTGTCAAAGAAAGAACTATAAAAAAGTGAATACTCATTTACCAAGTTAAAATTAAAAAAAACCAACACAATGAGGTGGCAAATCCAGCAGGATTTTATCCACTCCGTGTATGGGAGTGGAGAGGATGTAGGCCAGGAAAGGGCCAGTATTTCTGATGAGTTAAATTTCATATGAATGCTAACCACTAAGCATGCTTGCCTTCACCCACAGAGTATAAATAATTTCTGTTAGATTTACTATAAACCCATTGAATGTTGAAGTTATACATGACACACCAAAGAAAAAAATAATTTTTTTAAATCAGAAAAAATATTTATATTTAATCAGAACTGTGTAAGGACTAACTGAGACTTCCACCCACTCCTTTTGACTTTCATTGAAATGTTTATAGTAAATAAACATTAATGGGGTGATTAGCAATCAGATGGTGCAAATGGTACTTAAAAGGCAGATATCTAGGTTTATCAAGTTGTCTGAACACCATCTAATTGACACTAGAGAGAAACAGGCAGCTCTTGAAAACCATTCATGCCAATTAATGAGCCATAAAATATGTACTCCCAGAACGTGCCTATCTCTCTTCATTGACTGAAAAGAAAACTTAAAAGTTATGGGAGATGGCTCCTGCCCTAACTCCGACCTCTTAAATCAGTGTGACTCTGTTTAAATAGCCATGAATCAAAATGTTGGGCCAAGAACATAGCAAGTCATGAAATAAAAGACCGATCTGTGGAGGATGTGCAAAACTGCATTTAATAAAGAACAGAATCAGGATGGAGTTTTTCGGATCTGTTTTGCCAGTTTTCTTGTAAGTGCCAAACATGTGTGGTTTTGGTTGTTTTTTGAAAAAAGAGAATGTTTAGTTAAGTGCTAAACAGTAGTAAAGAGGAGATTTTGGTCATGGCAAATATTTTCCTGATCAAAAACCCCAGAAAGTAAGAGGGTATTTATGCCAGCTGTATTTGGTTGTATTGTACTTGAATGTAAACTATTTGGTTTGGTTTCAAGTTTTAAAACAAGCTATAGCTGAAAGGCTTCACTTTTACTGTCAGATGCCCAAACTGCACTTTTTTTCCTGAATAATTCAAGAGTTTGTCATACTTATGACTTGTAACTCCAGTTAAACAGCAATATATATTCTGACTTGCATCTTCATATAAAATTAATAATGACTTTCGCAAAAGCTTCTGCAGTTAAAATTTTAAACAGGTTCCATAAATTTCAACAAAATCTCCCTTCTTAAAGTCAGTATTACTGTCTTGGTACATGTACCTTACATGATCCTCAGATACTGAAACTGAATATATGGTGATGAGCTAATTAAACTATTGTTATGACACCGACTCAACTCAGGTCACTCTTTCATTGGGCTTCAGCACATTTTGAAAGACTTCAGCCAGGAAATCGTTGTCCTTATGGGCTCTAGAAATCATTGCTTTGAAACTGGTCAGAAGACTAATTTTTCTACATCTTGCCTTGGAAAATGGAACTCAGGTTCCATCATCTAATTTAGGCAAGATAACCTCATCTAAATTTGGATCATTCTCTAGCCTCCATTGACCAGGAACTTGCTTCAGTTGTCTAAACATAGAGATTTAAGATGATTTAGGCAACCCAAGACATCCCCGTATGTGTCCACTGACATCTGAAATACTCCAGCATACCTAAGACATCCATCTGTGGCTGGCATACATGACACTGGACATACAGGAAATCTGAGCCCTTCTGGAGCAGAAGCTGAAGTCTAGCGGAATACTTCTGCATGGGATTTTCATCAAACTTTAAATATAACACCACCCCTCTAACTTACTGCTTCATTACCTTTTAATCTTTCTTTCCATAGTGAAGTACCTGATTCAACTCTATTTCTGTAAAGCCTTTATATGAAGGGCTTCATCCTTCAAAAGATGGTCCTCTACACTGCTAGTAATACTGCAAAGATGCATTATTATTATTTTTTACTAACTGCTTATTTCAATCTGACACTTTCCCTGAGCTTCCTTTGGTTTTTCCTATTTATTCTGAAAGCTGTAATTTGAATATATAATGGCAGAACCTTTGCCCTAGTTGAGACTCCAGTATTTTCCAGGAAACACTGCTAGATTTCCAACACAAGTGTCAGATATATTACCTAAAGATACTTAATTTATTTTTATAGATTTTTTTCTATATATATAAACATAGCTCCCAGTCAAACAAAAAGTTCTGCCGTATTGGCTGAGACAAAACTGACAGCTTTCAACTACACAGGAGAATTTTAGCAGAATGTTGTCATCTCATAGAAGAAAATTTCTAGAAAAGCATTTCATGTAATGTTAATTACAGCTTTAAGTTATGCAAAAAGCTGTGTGCTTGAATTTCAAAACATACCAAAGAACAATATTGCCTATAATCTTTGGTGGATGTCCTCTCCCTGGAAGTGTTCAAGGCTAGGTTGGATGGGGCTTTGGGCAACCTGGTCTAGTGCAGGGTGCCCCTGCCCATGGGGAATCTTTAAGATTCCTTCCAACACAAACCATTCTATGATTTTCAATGGGACTCCTTAAAGACACGTGACTGCTAGAAAATCCTACGTACCTACATTTTAAAAATAAGGATGACTATCCAGATAAGTCAAACATCAATACTCAGTTTTACAATGTGTTCAAAAGCAATGCTTCAGCAATGAAGAATTTCAGCACAACCACGTCTATAGCAGTGTTTGATAGACGTAAGGCTGCACCAAGAGATGATGAGATTCTTGAAGGCATGATCTTTATGAGAATTCCATATGCAAGAGTAAACATAGGTTCGTCTGAAAAGAAGAAATAATTTTCAACCTGTACAGTAGAAGCAGGATCCAAATAACCTAACTTTCGCCATCTGAAATTTCAACATTTAATTTAGCTAACTGTCTAGGCTTCAGCTACAGTCAAAGGCAGGCATAGAGATGTGAATTAATGACTCAAGGAGCTCAGACTCTCTCAACTGAATATGGAGAGAAACCACACAGCTTGGTTAGGTCAAGTAACTTAATGGCTAAGGCTGAGCTGAATATGTCCCAGCTGCCTAGGGTTAATTGCTCCAGTTCTTACAGTAGCTCCACAAAAGACTTTAGGGATGTAGCACTTGCTATAAGATATAAGATTAAGTAAATATAGAATCATGGATCATACCATTATGTACTACAATTCATAATGGATATTTCATTAATACCTATATCATAGCATTTTACATTAAGTTTCTCCATTTTGGCCATTCTCTTCTCCCTATAAAAACAATTGTTTTTTAAAAGAATGGGTCTTCCAAAAAACACCAAACTATTCTCTAATAATAATGATGTATTTAGAAAGAGGATTTCCTTTAATAATGATTACTTATACACTTCTAATAAAAGATGCAATTAATGTAAAACTGGAAAAAATACTTACCTTTATACCCTGGGTACCAGGAATGCCTGGGTAGCCTGGTTCACCTGGAGCACCCGGTACTCCTACTTCTCCCTGAGTAATACAATAGCTCTGTGTCAGTGACGTTCTGTGTGTAAAACCATATACTGCATGTTTTCTCAAGGTCAGATGATATGCTTTGACCATGATATTTTGAAATTTTATAACTGAGGACAATTGAAATGTTGGGAGAATTTGCGAAAGTGTGTTGAATACAGAAAAGCCACAAAAGGGACTCCTAATTCTTAACCTCAGTTTTCTAGTATCTGTCTTTTTTTAATTGCCTTTTAATATAGTTGATGTTGATTTTTCAGAATTACACAAATAAAACTATCAGAAGTAATGGCAATGTGTTCAGGTTTGAACTTCATGAACAGCTGACTTACATTGCCTAAAATCTAGTATAAAATTAGTAACAATAAGCCATCAAATGGATTCTGATGCAATTTTATGGTAACTACTGTTTCATTTTGAAACAAACTGCCTTGTAGCTAATCATGGAAAATCAGTAAATCACGGAAAAGTAAATAAATCTCTTCTTTAACTACAATACTTCAAGATTCATATTTACCTTGGCTCCTGATGATCCTGGTTTCCCCTGTATTCCAGGTTCGCCTTTATCGCCCTATATAACAATAAAAGAGTGTGGCTGATACACTCAGTATGTTTTGTCACATGTAGTATGACTAGCAAACATAAACAGATGCTGCTGGGAAATTGCCTTAAAAATAGGCACGAGTAGCGACTGAAAGGCTAAAGTTCTGCTCCCTTACAGGAAACCTGAAGTTTCAACTTTCTCTCAGGAAAGTTGAGTTACTGATGACAAAACATGATCTGCCAGCCTCTGCTCACCTGTCCCTTCTCCACCTGCCTAATTTCCCTTGCCCAGTAATACCATGTTTGTGTGTACACAAACCAAAATATTTATTTATCTTTTGGTTTTTATTGTAGCCTATGGCATTAGACACATATGCAGCATGAGAATTTTCATTAAAATCTAGGAATTATTCATTACTTCATGATGCTCTTCTGTAAGAATGAGCTTATTAAGAATGATTCTGTAAGAATCACCTTATATTCTGAATGAGAAATATACAAAACAAAAGCGTTTTTCAAGAAAGAAAATAAAGCTAATTAATTTTTAGTTATTTCATAGGTATTCAATCTTCTTGACCATAGCAAACATTGACCACTTTACAAAATGTTACCTTCAGTATAACATTTAAAATAAATACATACGTACTTTTGGATATAAAATAATGTATGGGTGGAAAGGGAGTTAAATGTAAACACAAAGTTCGGGAAATGGATGCTGTATTCCTAAATATCCTCTAGGACATACAATTCAATGCTTACTGGCCAAAACTCATCTTGGATTAAATTAAAAGGTTACACTAACAGATCTGGATTTATAGTATCTATTTTAGTTTCTGAGAGCATGGGTCAAATTAATTCTTGCTGTAGCTGCAGTGCAATCAATAAAGTTACATCTGAAATAAATTTGGCTCCTTGGATGGAAAAAGCAGCACGTAACATTATTTAACACAATTAGAATATAAATAAATGTAACATGGGTAGAAAGTTCTGATGTATACTGAGAATTATCTGGCTCCCAGCATTGCAGAACATTTTCCAGGACTGCAAAGCTGAAACAGTCTCGTGACCCTTTCTGCAATTGTTCCAAACCTCCTGGGATGACAGGCACCATTTACTGAGCTTTATTAAGCTCTCTTGAGACTGAAGCTCTCTGAAGACTGATATTACCTATAAGGCAGTATAGGGAAAATCATACAGCGACTCACCAATATTTAATATACAAAAAATATTAGCTGCAAAATCCCGATGTCAGTTATTAAAGTCACAAGCAAATTAACATAAACATTTACCTTAGACCCAGGAGCTCCAGGTAGACCAAATGAGCCTTCTGGTCCCGTCAAACCCTATTTAGTTGTGAAAAAGGCAGAGACATTTCTGTACTAAGCTAGAAGAATAATGGTTTCAGTATAGTGTATTAGCATTATTAGTAGCATTATTATTATATTTCTATAGTGAAATAAATAGGAGAGAGAATATGTCTTTCATCATATTACTATACAGGCTGTAGCTCTGATACAGCACCGTGGATTATTTAGACCTTCTATGGCCTGAGGAAGGGCTACTGTGCAATGGGAAAAAACAAGCAGGAAAAAAGCACAGCACTGTCATGAAATACTCCTGAGAGAAAAAATGCTGCAAGTCAAAACCTCCATCTGCATGATGTAATCTTTAGCATATCTTTATGTTATGTGTCCTGAGCTATAATTGGAAGTGACACAAGAGTTTCTTAGTTTCTATTTAGGGTTCTCAAAACCAGCAAAAGTATATGTGGCGTTTCATAATTCTCTCCCTTCTTTCTGACTGTGTGTCTGTCAAGGGTTGCCATGCCTTTCTTTTGCAAACTTTGTAGAGATTTATCAGGAGCAGTTAACTTTGGGGTCACACCTTTACATCTTCTGCAGAGTCTTCAGGACTGAACTGTTCATTCAAGAACCCAACATCTTCTGTTGTTTCAGATCACAACACTTCAGCACAAAGCCAGAGTATTGCCAAAACAGTCCCTTGGACTCCTCTCATGGAAACATGTTGATAAAGGCATGGTTAGTTATTTTTGTTCCATACATAAAATAGGAGCTAAAGGATGTTAAACCATCAAATGGCTGGCTTTCTTAATTTCTGTTTAAAGCTACTCTCAAGTATACATTAGAAAAGAAGTCTTTTTTAAAAATCATACTTTCCAGGAAAGTATTCCCATTTATAGTATTTTCCACATCTAGTGTTAATACATGTCTTTCTCACCACTTCGTCTCAGTTCTCTTTGACTCTAGAACTGCATGTGTCAATAAAAGCTATATATTATTATTGTTTTATTTGGACTTGCATATATACTCTAAAATATGATCCGCTATATCAGTGTACTTATGACACAGCATAAAATAAAAGCATAATAATACAGAAAGTCAAACAATTAAATAAGGCCTGGAAATCTAACTTGCCAGAGATTAAGTTTTATCAATGATTCTAACTGACAGTATTTTCAAAACCTACTGTTATTATCGTTATTTAATTTTTGCTTTCATATAGATAAAACCAACCACCTTCCATTTAGTACTAAATGTTAGGAACTATTCAGTTCCATGACATTATCTCAGACATCCTTCAAAAGTTACACGTGATCAAAAATAAATGTATGTCTGCAGTAATATGTTACACAGATTGTAACTCAGATTTGCAAAAAAAAAAATATACTAACTTTCTTTGCTAAAATATTTATGCAAATACAAGAGAAAATTAGAATGTTTGGAACAACATTCTTTGTAGCAAGGTTTTTCAGCATTTCATCATTTTTCTGGTATTTCACCTGTGCTTTACTGTTATACTGAGGCAACACAGATTAACTCAGGTTTCTTTCCTGCTATGTTTTAAGAAAGTACTGGTCACCAGAACTTTCTATCAATAAACATAGCAACTTGTTCTTTAGGCCACAGGCACAGGTCTGCAAATACAAATAAATGGTATCAATCACAAGACTAAAACTTGAGTGACTGCTGCCAATTTTCCTCAGACTTTTCCTGTTCAGTCAATTGCACATGAAAATTCTTCTATTAATCTTCAATTTCTCTAAAATAATAATAACATACATTGAATAATTTCCAACACTTTCCTGAACTTTGAAGATTAGATCTGTTTGTTCTTACTTACATAGAAAATCAGCCATCTTATCATAGATGATGCAGTTAATCTAGTGTAATCTTTTATTTGGTAAATAAAAGTTTACTATCCCCTATGCCATTTCTTTCATAATTTTGGAATAGAAATTGCCAATTCCCCTCTAGCTGGAGTGAAGTTTCTGAGGTCTGCTTCCACTTATAACCTAAGAGACATTGTATTACCATTAATTATTTGCTTATGGCCTATGTTAAGTGCCAGCTTTATTACAGCAAGCGTAAGAAAATATTAATGTGGTTTCAGAACCTAACCTTGATTATATTAAGACTGTCTCAATTCACTTGCACATCAGGCCTGCTTCTTTATTTTTTCTTTTCTGATTTACATAGCAAAATAAGGTTTTATTAATTTTCATTTTGCTGTAAGGCTTAATTCAATTTGCCTGTTTTAAATCAGATTTCATGTTATCTATTGACCTCCTCACTTCTGAAATACAGCTCCCTTCATTGCGTGATCTTTTTTGCATTCCTTGAAGGCTACCTTCCTTTTCCAAAAAACATTGTGAAATTATTATTTTCTTCTCCTCAGATTCCTGTTCTGTGCTAATTACTAGCACATTAATCAGTAGAGAAAAGCAAGCGTGGGTTTGGGGAAGGCTAGCGGGAAGGGATGAGAAATGCGACGGTGATTTCTGGCTCCATTGCCACCTCAGTGTAGCCCTGTGTTTCAATTCGTGGAACTCGCTGAAAAGCCTACCAACTCCACATTAGATCACTTCTAGTTTATGCCCACACACCACTCCTTGGATTACAGAAGTGGTAAATGTACATCATAAATGTCCCCCATTCATTTTATCTTATACAAAGTGGAAATACTATGGGTACAGAGTACCTTTTTTTTTTTTTTTAATCAGATATGTGTATATATCCACAGTGAGCAGCAAACATATACTAGAGAAGGCAAATCACAAAATATGTTTACTTTAACTAAAGGTCAGGCATAAATCTGTGGAGAAGGGAGAAATAAAACCCAATTGTCTCGGCTTCCCTTCTTGCACTTTCATTACTAGGCCATATTTAATGTATTTTATTTAAAAAATTACAGGAAGAAGACTACATGAAGTCAGTACACTGCAAGAAGAAAACTTTCAGATGCAATACAGGAAAACCTTGAGAACATCATCTGAAAACTACAGCATGTAAAATTAAAAGAGAAGAGCATGTCTTGAATAAAAATAAAGAACAATTCAAGGACATAAAATGTAGCATTACTCCCCCATTTTTCAGAGCTGACAATATATGTGGCAGATGAATTAATAAATTACTGATGTTGGCAATGTAATAGGCAGAGTTATTACTGAAGAACTTGTTACTGAAGAATTTTCCCAAGGTATTAACAGACCATCCACAAGCTTTCCATCTGTTTTTTCTGGAATAAACATGTTCAGTGTGACTAATACAAGGAAAATCCCACTATCTTTTCTGGTTGAAATTCCCTAATGCCATATAACGTATTCAAATATTCCATGCATCAATTTTCTACTTATTTTATCAGGTGACAAAAGATACATTAAATGAGTTGACAGGAAATATGAATAAATTATTTTCAAGTGTATCAAGAACCAGATGTTATTTATCTAAATCAAGTTGGAAGAAAACATGGTAGGTGAGTTACTTGAATAAATACATACATTTTGGAATCCCACAAGGCTTTATTATAGCTGATGATACAGCCTTCCCTCCAGCATTTTGTTCAACTTCGCTCAGAAAGAAATGAAGAAAAAATTTCCAGAGATTGGCAATAAAAATTATTAGAGACACAGGTAAGAGACCAAATGTGCATGGGTTAACTAGGAGTAGGGGCATCTCAATTTCCAGTTCAGGCAATGTTTCATCCAAATTTGATCTAAACAACTGCAGTAATTGGTTGTCAAGGAAATTTATTCTTGCCGGAGAAGATCTTTAGGTGGCTGAAAAAGTCCTTTAAGTTCATGAAAAGAAAATTAACCAGTGTACTCACTTTATACAAAAGGGCTTCTGACAGCTGTAATGTAGTGGTCATGCCTGTGGTAGAGTCAGGAAAGGAAGAGCTGCTGGGTGGATGCAGGCTAGCTGTATATTGTGCATGAAATTCTGAATGTATTGGGTGACAAACTAGTCTAGAATTTGTAAAACCCAAAACTGTTTTCAATCTTTCTCTCCAACTAGGACTGCATTGGTTTTGATTGATTATATAATTTATTAAGGAATGGTGAGCATGGAAAAAAAGAAGTGAGCTCTTCAATACATTTACAGACATTCATATGCCTATATATAACCTTTGTTATCTGGAAATCAGAGTCAAGTTTTTTTAAATCTCACATTATTCAGAGAGCAAGTTCAGGGCTCTCTCCTTTGCCTGTGGTTATCTACAGAGAGATACAGGAGAAAGCACAAACCACACCCTTAGTTCTTCTAAATTTTAGCTGGTGAAAAATAATAAAATAAAGTGAAAATTTGAGAAAAGAAATAGGAAAGAAGATGACATCTGTGGACTGTGCAACTTTGAAAAGTCTATTTACAGTTTAATAACCTCCTCACCTTCCTCAAGTGATAATTCACATATCCATTTGGATTCCACATGACTAAGCAGCACTCAGCACAATTAGGGCATACTAAAGTAAAGATTTAAGAGTCCTGTGTGGAATCAATGATCTCAGCATCATTCTGACAAATGCACAATTGAAACCAAAAGATCACCTCAAAAATGGTGAGGTCTACTTGTGATGGGATAGATGTACATTACCGGACAGACACACAGCAAGCTTTGACCTACAGGGGGTGTGACCATTCCTTCCTTTGGAGGTCTCAACAACCTGACTGATTACAAATGAAGTCTAGCACCTGATTTAAGAGCAATTCAGATGCAAGAAACTTGGGAGGGGTCTGCAAACATATTGTCTCTGAAAAATAAAATTAGACTACTATTCAGCCTTAAGCATCTGAAGTTCAAACGCCTTCTGATTGGGGAGAAAAGACAACCTTCACAGAAAAATAGAGAATTCTTCCCACAATGGACATAACATTTTATTAAATCAAAGACCGTCTCACCAAATAATCAATCAAATAATCCCATATAAAATCACAGAATCCAAATAAATTTGGGGCAGAAAAAAATATAGACATGCTTTCACGGAGAGGGCAGTGGGAGTTACAGATACTGAAAGAACTTTAACAGAACTGATGCGCATAAGCAAAACTTCAACACTAAGATATAATAGAAAAATAACAAGGATAGAGAAGACTCAGATTTAGATAGGCCTTAGGCCAAGTACATGCTCCATTTAGCCAGGTAGGCATATATTGCTCTTATTACCAGGAGTAATTGTAAAAGAACAGGCTCTTTCTAGAAATAAAGAACCATCCAGCATCCACATGTTTTGTAACTGAGGCGTACAGTCTTCTCTAAATCCTTTGTTGTCAGGTCTGCTGAGTGTCAGAAGAGTATGGGACTCTTTATCACCAAGCTCAGAAAATCCACAAACCAAAACTGTCTTAGCTGGCCAAATGTAGGCAAAATCTGGTAAACTGCATCTGACTTTGTCTTTTGGTGATCCTCAGACAGCCATGGAAAAGGCACAAAGCATTATCTCCCTCTGTGACTTCAACTCCGAAAGTGTAGAACTCTAAAGGAAAGCAGACTGTATTTCCAGTTAAAAGCAAAGAGCCAAAATTCTGGAAACCCCTACTCATTAAAATTACATCAAAAACAAATTTCCCACTCCTGATTCAATATTCTAAAGTGAATGAGAATGTCTGACATCATGTTGAAGACTCATATGTGACTCAAATATCTGACAAAACAATTGCGATATCTTCCCAGAAAAGAAGAAAAACCTTTACATTACTTTGCTTGGGGATGAAAACTCATTCTTTCAGTCACTATTTGCTTATAGCAAGTCCTTAACCTGGGCTCCCCTTAAAGAAGCTCCTGCTGAAGCTCTGAATTCCCATACATCAATGTGCATTATCTTTTTCTTTGGAGAAAAGAGACTCCTGGTTTTGCATACCCTTTCTGTCTTAGGAGGGAAAAATGCACCAGTAACAATCTGGACAGAGAAGTGCCATACTCTGTGGAACATTCCAGCACTAGTATAAAAATGACCCTTAGGCTAACAGTTACCTTCATACTCAGATGGTTAATTTGGCACGCAGCAACACAGTTATGCAAGACTGCACATACCAAGCTGGTATGCATGTTGCTAACCTCCATCCAAACAAGGATTCTCTTTAGAATGGGGAATGATGCAGCCCCAAATAATTTTGGTATCAGGTCTGCCCTTACATACTCTAGAAGATGGTAACCTTAACTAGCATTTTAGAGAGATTCACCAAGAAAGACAGAGGATCAAAAGGTACACACTGAGATCCCTAGCATTCTCTTTCTTCAGGGTTCCTGTTGACCTGAGGCACAAGCTACCACAACCTAGGTAAACACCACTGGAGTCACTGAGAGCAGAAGATAAAAGTCCCTGAAGAGATTATTCCTGTCCTGCAATGAAAAGTAGAAACTGACAGTAAGATGGCCTTAGCAGTGTGACAGTAGGCATCCTGATGACTGAGGAATGAACATCAAGCCCCTTTTAGAGAGCCACTGACTATCCTGTATTTGACCTTCCAGTCTTCTGGAATGGATGAAATCCAGCCTGATAGCCGGATGTCAAGAGGAAGTTCACTACTGATGAAGAATTTTCATAGGGAAAGACCTTGAAAAGAGATGGGGTAGATAAATTAAGAGACAGACAAGTTATGAAACTGAAAAATACAATCTGTTAACAATCGCCAAAATCCAAGAACCTATAGCAAAGTTCTCTCACCCGTTGTCAAAATATCAGGAGGCTTAATGTAACAGCAAGTGCAGCAGAGAGGAGTTCACAGCTTTCTCCCACAATTTCCACACTTAAAATATGCTGCTGGGCTAACAATTGACATTGGCCATTGCCTTGTCTTTTGCCGCTGATAGAAGGAATATTGCAACTTCTAACCATAACTTCCCTATTTAGGAATAAAGTTGCCAGTGCCATTTCTACCTACAATGCAGGCATCACTATCTAAGCTTCTCAATCTCTTCCTTCATTTTATTAATATCTGCTTATTTCTAATAATATTTCTGAAGGTATATCAAAAGCATTTCCATCTTGCTGCTATTCAGATGCCTCAGCTTTGTCCAGATAATTTCATTTATAACTTCCTTTTACTGTTCCATTTCAGACAAAATTAATTAGCAAGAGAATTATTGCTCCGAGATTGATTTTCACAAAAAGTGTTTACATGTTCATCTCTTACTTATCAAAGCAATGCTATCAAAGCATGTATAAGAATCTGATACTTCTTCTTCGTTCAGATATTAGAAAACTGATCACTGTTGTTATAAAAATCTAAATCACAGACAGAGTTGGTCTTGGTAATTATTTATCCTCGAATGCATTTTCCAAGCTAAAGAAATTAAGCAGTACCTTACACTTTCCCATATAATCATATTTATCCCAGTAATAACACTACAGAAATGCTGAAATTTCCCAATTAAATGTTTTCAATGAACTGCTTTCTTGGCTTCCCAAGAAACTGAAGTTTCTTCTGTTTGGACTAGGCATGGACTAGCCCATTACATGCATAACATATAGTGAGTCTCAAGATGAGGCAACACAGCAAGAAAAAAGCAAACGACCCATTGTCACACATTAAAACATTTGTATATGCCGCTCAGCCACAAATCAAGAAGTGTTATCTGTTTTTTTTTCCCTGACAAGTGTTACTAATTCTGTAGCCTGAATACAACTGCATTAAATCTCTTATACTACCATATGGCTATATACACTAAGAATAAACAACAAATTTCTTAGAAGGTTAAAACTTTTTAGTCATTTAGTGCTCTGTTGTCCATAGAGATAATAGCATCAGTCTTAATTCTGTACTTATTTCTCTACAGTATTTACTTCATTCTAGCAGTAACAGTCTATAATGATGTGCTTCAGGTCAAATATAGGGTGGCATTGTTTCTTTAACTAAATAAAAAGTCACAGTAAACAGCTTATTTATGATACTAAGCCATGGATCTCTCAGGGAAGTCAGAAGCAAAGATAAAATATATCAGCAGAGACGATAAAAATTATCTCAAGCACAAAACAAAAACTGTGAAAAGACATGTTAACAGTGAGGATGATTACAAATAGAACCGTGTAAACATTGTTGAACTTTCTAAAAGAAAATATAATTATTTTTAAGGCAGCATATGTTCAACCAATGATGAAATTCCTACTAATTAATGAACTAATCAACTAGTTTTAAGCAGCCGTCCTTTTTGCTTTTAAAATTTCCATTTTTCAAAGTCTATATATATGTGGACCAACTTTCAAAAGAATTGTTTTACTACTGTGATTTCTAAAGGATTATAAAGAACATGGAAATCACCCTACTCAGACAGTAATAAAGATATGGTAAGGTGGGCTGTCCAAAAAGAGTGAATTATTTTCAGTTTCCTTCATTCCAAAATAAAAATCTCTCTTTAAGCAGTTTGGGAATTCAGTGATCTCAGCTATTCCCACAGTCTTTGTAAAAAAGAGCACTATCACAAAAGCATCCTGAAATTCATCTTCAGAAATCCACTGCAAACTAGGACAATATTTAAGTTGGTCTTAACTTTCAAAATAAATTTACTTGAGTACTTTCAAAGTTAATTCAAAGTTAATTAATTCAGAGAGTAAATTCAGACTAATGTGTTTGCTGGATTTGTTTATCAAATGTGCAGTCAGGAAATCATCAATTTTAAAAGAAAGTGGGTATATAATATTTTCGTGGGAATTCAGAGATTAGACTTAGTCTGATTGTATTTTCCAACCTGAAAATACTAGGTTGCTGCTGTATTTGCCATTGCTTCTTTGCTTATTACAAGTAGAGAATGACTGCATCATTTCTTCATAACAACACTATTTTGCAAACTTACCGTTTCCCCTGGTGACCCTTTTGCTCCTGGTTGACCCGGTGGTCCAATTTCACCCTATATTTTTTACATAAAGAGAAGAATCCTGTGATTAACGTAGGTATAGCTAACAAATTTGCTAAATATTCTTTAATTATGTAGATTTATTTAGTTAGGATTATTTTTCAAAGTATTATGAAATTAACTTTGCTACTTTTAAATTACACATTCCTTCTGGAATAGTTGAAATAAAACCTAATGAGACATTTTCAAACATGCCACAAAGAATTTGGAGCATGTCCCCATGCATTCGCAACATGATTTGATGTTCTAAATCCCTACTATGAAAACTGTACTTTGAGCACAGACTGAACACTTACTTTGGAATGGGAGTATATATATGCACAGGTTTTAACTGTATTTTGAACTGTTAATAATACCTTTTGTCCTTTTGCTCCTTGATTTCCAGGGATTCCAGGAATTCCCTGAGGAGGAAAAAGAAAACCTTTTAAATATATGGAATAGTTTCTCCAGAAAATTATATATCATCCCCCCCAGTTCATGTCCTCATAAATTTAACATTTGCTGTATCACTGGGGTTCAAAATATGGGCAGGAAACAGAAAATTAAAAAAACACATAAGAGAAGAGAGCTTCAACTGGAAAGATGCAACCTATTTCATCTAGGGATACAGTGAGACGCCCATGTTCAGTTGGTCTCTGGTGCTTTCCTGCCAGGAGTCCATATCTGCCGCTGGGCAGGCTCACATGCTCCTGGTTGCCCACCAAGAGCTGCAATGCTTTACTGAAAACCCTGAGTGACACGGGGAAAGAAACCGCTTTTCATTATACACAAGATTTCCAGCATGATAGAGTGAAAGTCCTGGCCAATAGGACCTTGAGTATGACAAATCCTATTTTCCTATCTAAAATGCAGTGATTGTAATAGAACACAAGAGATAGCTGTAATTATATTTGATGTATGCTAGCTTCCACCTCCATTAATACTTGAATATCTCTGTCATTTCCTCAGCATCATTGCTCATTTAGCTCTACAGTATATCTCACAGTTTTCTTACAGTGATCATCTAATTGAACATAATTCCATTTTAAAACAAAACCCCATATATACTTAAAATTGTAGTCTACATTCAGTTAATCTGTCTTTTCTCTCAAGTAAAACTGCTCGAATTTATTGGTCAGACACTGTTCTTTCTTGTATCATCATTAATCTGCAGCAAGAATTTGGCTTACAGACTTTACATTTTAATCTAATATTGCAATTAATATGCTACACTGAAAACAAGAGGACTGTTCTAGACACCACCAAACCAAATGCATTCTGTGGGAAAAAAAAATTAACATAAATGTAACAACCAGGAATAACCTGATAGTTTCCATATGGATTACATCTGTGCAATGCTGGCTTGGAAAATATAGTTCCATTGTTTTGCAGTTTACACCCAGTTTCTAGCTAATAATGACCCCATGAAGCAGAAACAGTTCATTGGTCAATGGCACATGAGTTAACAATGACATCCTGAGCATTTTACAGGTCATCAAAATTCCAATGTACCTATCATTAAAAGAAGACATCAAAGAATATAATAAAAAGAACTGGAAAACAATGCCTTATTCTGAGACTTCTACTCACATTGTGTAACATAACTCTTCTTGCTAAATTTTTGTCCAAAAGCATCTTAGCTCTTTTGCACAAATAAAAAAGATGGGAAATAGGGCATAATTATCACCACATTTAGGAATTTCCAGACCTGTCCGTGAGTTCTCAGCATAATTATTTAACAGTTAATTTCTGTAAAATATAAAACTAAATTATAAATATCTGTATCTGTAATACAAAACAGAAATTGCTGATACAAGACATTTAACTTTGCCACTGATAGAAAACTAAAGAATAAAACTCAAACAGGAATTGTAAAACTAAGTCATTGGCCTTTTTCCCCCCTTTTTTTTCCTTCTGATTGACTCTGCACTACTGAAGTACACGGAACTTAGGCTCTTATTTCAGTAGGAGCTGGTCCAGACCCTTAAAATTCTCTTATGGGTCACTGACATTCAGTCAGCTAAGAATGAATCTATCACTTATGCTAATCACTCATTCCCAGAATACACAGGGTGGAGATTTTCAGTTATTCTCCACATGTCAGTTGGCACAAAAGAAGGAGAATGAAGTGGCTAATTTGATCATAAAGAATTAGGTTTTCCTATGAGAGTTATTTTTCTGTATAGCTTCCATGTTTCAGTAATTACAAAGACTAATTTCTGTAGGATCAGCACCAGGATGCCTAAACAATTAAATCTGGATTCCTTCCCATTATCTAGTACCAATCACTTCCTTTTACATGGATAATCTCTGGTTATGCCAATGAGAATTATTTGCACTTTCCCAGAAGACAAGGTTAAAAAGCAGTTTAGATATCCTGAGATTCTTGCCTAACTTCTAGATCAAAAGCCAAACCAAGCTTTGTGTCTTGTTCCTAAACAGAGATTTCACATGCAGTACAAATCATGCTCAGAATCTGAGCTTATTTTTGTCCACCACTTTTAAAAGGAAGTTATGTTTAATAGGATGACATAACACTAACTAAACTATCAAAGAAACCTTACTCTAATTATAAAAAAAAGTATTCTTACTTTAAAGCATGAAGCAAGGCAACTAGTTTTACTCCATTTTTTAAGATAAAAATGCAATTTTTGTGAAGAGTATATTGTAACTAAATTTATCACAAACGCCTGTGTTTAATCAAAACTTAATATGAAACAGATTCATCATGCAATTTTTCTACCACTAAGGGAAACACAATGTTTGGAACTACAACAAATGGGAAAACTGCCACCCACTGGGAGTAACAGATTCAATGCTATGGAATAATTCATGATTCACTGGCCTACGGAAAAAAATTGCCTTTGGGGATGTCCTTTGCAAAGCAAAGCAACATTTTGTTCATATGAAATAAGGAAAAGCAGTTGTAATTCTAGATTTTCTTTTCTTTGTCTTTCCAGAAAACTTATTTGAAATGGTTTGTATTTATCATATATGCATGTATAATAGCCATAAAACATGGCATTACCTCTCCAGCCAGAATAGCTGAAAATCAAGCATCTACTGTGCTTTAGTGACTTCTGTCTTTACAAGAGTTGGACCATCTCATGCTTCCAAATCAATCTGTTCCCCTTCTTTTTTAACATCAAATTTTATGTAAGGTTTATTCAGTGTTTCTTCATATTTAAAAATGCAGTTTATTGCAAGCTTTACCAGCTTGTTCCCTCTTTCAACATCATCAATCTGACTTTCTTAATTACCTTCATTTTATTCAAATGCCTTCCTCCCTTCTCTGACATTTTCCCCTAAATGGGAAGTCTTTTCTAACCCCATAAAAGCCTGTAATATTATTCATTATTTTAGCCTTAATCAGCAAGTGCTATAATCACATGAAATTTAAGGCCAGCAAGCTGGCTTTATAAACCTAATTCCTTGGTTTAAAAATGTGTCTATTCTAAAGATTCTCAACTGCAAGCTTTTTCACACGCTGCTGAGTTTGTGCCTAAAAAGTAATGTGATCATGTATCAGTCTGGCAGCTAATCAAGATTTTTTATTTATTGAGACAGTGCTGTCTTTACCCTTTATTCAGCCTTCTTTGCCTATTTAATCATTTATCTTCCACCCTGTGTTACCTATGTGTACCTAGAAGCCTGTCAGCTTTCTAAGCTCTTGTTACAGACCTGGGAGGCTTTGCAGGGTACCTCCAGGACACCTGAATGCCATGTAAGTAACTGAAACCATCTCTGGTGTCACTGAAAGTGCTGTGGGATAGCTGATCTACCCTTTGAAAAATAGGTCAGTCTGCTCTAAAAATTGTGTCATACATGCCAGATGTTGCAGTTGCCCTCATAAATCTCAAATGGCTCTTGGTGCCAATGCCTAGGTAACCAAATCTCACAAGCCTCAATGTCTCATTCTCTGGAGCAAAAATTATCTCTTTTTTTCCTCTTTGCTTGTTCCTATATGTCTGGTGTGATAGGTCTCTATAGGCTCAGATAGCAAAAGCTTCTGCAAAGTCTTTGCATTGGCTAGGAATCACAGGACATGTAAGTGAAAACTAGGATATCCAAAGGTAAAAGGAGCTACGGCTATGCTTTACTTGCAAGAAATAGCAGTGTTTAACCATGGGTATCACAGCTTCATCACAGAATGAAGCTCATCTGGGTATGCAACTACATCCCCTCATGCAGTCCTCCTCAGCTGCCGCCCCCACAGCTAGGACTTCAGAACACCCGAAACCATGAAATTGTTCCTATTGTGATGATGAGCTTCAGTGATGACACTTATACAATTCCATATAAATATTCTATTTTATCCCAGTTTTAGCAATTTAAATAAATCTTCCATTCCTTGATAATACCTGGCAGATACAATGGATTTAACTGTAAAAGGAACATGGTTTCACAATCCCTGGAAAATGTTTCTTGTAGCTTTCATTAATCATGAAGTATCTATTTTTGTTTTGGATTATATTAAACAGCTGGATTTTTTTCCATGCAGCCCCACAAAAAATCCATTAAGTAAATTGCCTGAGGTCTTATATACAGATCAACTAGGTGTAAGCATTTTTACTTAAGCCACAAGCTACATTTCTCAAAATATTTTTCCCACTTTTTCGAACTAGTATTATGGATTATTTGTAACTCTCTCATGCTTAATTTTATGCTTGTGAACAGAGGAGAAACCACGCAGAAAAACTTTTTCCAGAACAAAACAAAAACTATTTTACTCCTAAAATGAATATTTATTAGTCTATTCTGTTCATTTTCTGCTACTGTTCTTTAACATTCCCCATCTCTTCAGTGCCTGGTAGGACTTCATTCTTCAGTGCTGGCTGATAGCCCTAGTATGGAATGTAGGAGTTTCTAGACTGCAGGTAACATATCCATTATTAGCAAATCTCTGGAAGATGCAAAATTATAGAATATTTCCAAAAGCTTCTCTGTTATGAGAAAACTGTTTTGCAGTCAATTCCCCAAGAAGATGGAGAGAACATTAGTATAATTATCTTATTATCTTAGTTTCTTAGGGTCGGTATACAAAACTGTACTCTTTCAACATACTGCTTTAAACAAGCTCCTCACTGAACACACTACATCTGGAGTTATTTTGTAATGTGTCAAACATTTGATAAATACTGTCTAGGACAAATATCTATGGAACAGTTTTTCAAACTATCCATTTTTCTTTCAACATCAAGACAAAAGTATCTGAAATAATATCTTTTTTCTCTATTAAAAATGATCATGATTTTAAAAGTTATAAAAAAATACTTCCTGTTTGAACAGTGAGACCTTCTGAAAAAAATGAAAAAGTAGTAATATGTAAGGTAAGCATAGACCCTTTATTTTAGAGGTCATTATGTGGGGGAAAAAAAATCTACCAGCTTCTCTACTACTATTTTTGAATATTGGTAAATATTATGGTTTATTTTATGGCTTAAGCAACTATCTGCTTTCATACTTTACTTTTTTATGAGGATGGTCAGTGAGGTTATTTTGCTGTGACTCTACCTTGATTAAATTATATTAATTTAAAAAAAAAAAGAAAAATTGATCCATTGAGTAACATTTAGAAACTTTTGTTAAGAGATGGTCACATTCCAGGCTGTTGCCCATTTACACAACAAAAATTCAAATTGTGTCCCTAATGATCATTCATAATTCAGGCAGTGACACAACCCTCACCAATGACTCCCAGCAAGGCACTGAGAAACTGTAATCAGAGTTTCAGTCTTAAAAAGTCCATACGCTTTTTAAAAAGATTGCCAGAATGGTGCTAATTTTGACCTTACTCTTTCTTCAACTGTTAATCAGAGCCAGCTGAAGGATCAGGTTTTAAACAGATAAAAGTCATGACTACTGATAAAAAGATGTTTTTTTTCTCGTGTATATGAGTTCTCTGAATTATATTTCAATCAAATGGCTCCTTCCACTCTGAAAAATCTGCAATTCTGATTCTGGGAAGACACTACAGAACATTACATTATTATAGCAATAGAACAAGATTCACAAAAGATATCTATCTACCCACATGTTCCCATGATCCCTTTAAACACCTGAAAAATACAACTGTTTATGTATTACTGATCCTTACTTGAAAAAGCATACTTGATGATACATGAGAGATTTACTAGAGGTATGTAAAAAAGTACAAGTCAAGCCATAATTTGGATAAAAGTACAACAGTCCAGATACTTTTTAGAAGATTACAGAAAATCCTTGATAATCCTAATAGAATGAAAGACACAAACCCAATTTGGATAATGGATAAAACTTTCTACTGGGGAAAATAGCAAAATATATGTAAAAGAAATTCAATGAAGTTGCATCTGCTACTACTGAGTAGTTGGAATTGATGACACAGAAAAATGGTCTAAATACAAAGAAGTATTCCCACAGACATAATGAACATCCACCAGACTAGCATAGCAGCCTTAAATTAAATGCAGGAAAGGAAAAAGCATTACCAAGATTTTTGTAGTTATAAGACCAGAGTTTTCAAACACTTTTTTTGGCAAGTCAGCTATTAAAAATAAAACACACATATGTTAAATGTGGAACACAGTGACCCCTGTTACATTGCCAACAACACAGACCTTGGAAAACTGTAATTTGAAAGCTGGAAATACTAATAGAAAATGAAAACTGTGTCTATCTGTCACAGGCTGAAACTAGTGTCACTGTTTCTTGTAAACACCCTTCAAAATAATATGAGTATCAGACTTGTCAAATCTTTGTGGATCCAGACAAAACCCAAGTGCCCAGCCCTGCAGGTGACACCACGATGTCCTCCCTCTGCCTGCTGTGCCAGGAACCAGCCTCATGCATTGTGCAAAGCAACATCCAGTCCAGTCTGTCTAAAAAGTTTACACTGACTTCTAACAGCTCACAAACTGACCCATGTTTGACACTCACACGTAAGCACACAGATACTCAAGCAGTTACATGCCATCAAAATGTTTGAAAATTTCTCCAATACTCAAATTATGGAGAAAAGCTCATGGTGGGTCACACAGTTTGAGCATCTTGCACACATAAGAGAGGGCAGGCTGAGGATGGCAGACCCTACTCGAAGGGCACTGACTCCTGCTCTGCTCCTTGCACCCAGCAAGCCCAGCTGTCTGACACTACAAGAATCACAGCTCTGTTCATGCAGGTCATGCTGATGCAGAAGAATGCAATTTTCAGCCATCCCCCTTTCCTGTAGCAAGGAGCCATTCAGTCAAATTTGCAGTGAGTAGGTTTAACAACAAATCATGCATTTTCTCCCTACGGTGCATACTGTGAAACTTGTCACAGGATGTAGCAAATGAAAACAGTAAAACTGTGTTCCAGAAAGGACTGTAAAATTACTAGAAAATTGGTCCATTGATGGCTATGAAGTAGGATGGGCCAGCATGCATTTTTGGCTAAGGAAGTCCCAAAAGATTTGACAGACAGAATCTGGCAGTAAATAACAGGCAAAAAAAAATAAAAATTAATTTTCTACATGCTTCTATTCATTGTCAGAGAACAAGTTCTGTAATAATTCCTTTAGTCTGAGTCTGCTTGGCAGTTCTTATCTGTCTAAGAAATAGCTAAGAAAAGTTGGTGCAGACTGGGATCAAACCCTTCCAGAGCACAAAGAAGGAAAATCACACCTTGGCTCATGTAGCAATCACTAAAACTAAATTTAATTTCTAAAACTAGTTACTAATGAAAAAATTAATTTGCACAATAAAAATCAAAGGTTGTTTCCGAAATGGTTTAATATTTCTGTAGTACATTTCTTTATTCTTGGTCTTAGTGGATCTAATAACCTTGATTTTGCTGGTACTGTAGTAATTTCTTCCATAGCAGTCCAATATAAATAAAATGTGTCAAATTCTTAAAGTAAATTTTTTTTAAGCTTGTCATAAGAACAGGATCCCATAAGCACTGTATTCTTTGTGCCCAAAGCACTATTTGACTTGTGATATGCAATCTTTTTAGAACAATGGCTAAGCACAAATATCCAATATTTTTAAATTATCTACATGAAAAAAACCCAAATGCTGGTCATAACATACATAATAATGAAGAATTCTAATACAACAACATGTGGAACAAATGAAAAATTATGTATTTTTATCATGATTCTTTTTTTCAATTTGGGAAGGAGAGGTCTTATAACATCATGATATTTTAATCTTAGCAGAAAAATTAATTAAACCTTACAACTAGATTGAAATTCACTCTGATTAAAGACCGTTTAGTTTTTGTTTCATTATGAATGGGAAGCCAGCCTGTATTCAAACAAGACTTTTCATAGCTTCAATTCACTGTAATTTTAATACGTAAAATATAAAACCACTAACCACACCAAATTTCCCCGCCCTGTATTTACTTGAGTGCCTGAGATTTGAGTATCAACAACTCAGTTCCAGGCTTAAAGCTCTTTGTGGACAAGGGCGGTCTGCATTTCTTCCTGAATAGAGGTGAACCAACTGATCTCAGTTACAAAACTATCTTTATCACCTTCTTTATAGTAAGAATATTGAGTATAGGCAATACTAATATGGTTTCTCTGATGAAAGGATTTTTAAGGCTCACAAATACTGCAGATCTCTCTTATTTAACTTCGTTGTATCTTTTCCTATTTCTGCACTATAAAGTATGTGACAATCTATCTTGAACAATTGGCATGATGCTAAATGAGCATATTGCACAGGAATAATGCAATGCTATTGATCATTAAGAACACACGGAAGAAGCCTAACAAGAAACTGGTTACTTTGACACTCAGCTACCACTTGAACACAAAAATAACAAAGAAGCCCTGCTTTAAGTTGTTTGCTTGTTTTTCTCTTCCACATTTCCTGGAAGGGTTCAATTCAACTAACTTTAACTAATCTAAAAATGTAAACTGTCTAAGCCAGTTAAAAGAAACAGACAACTTCAGAAGAAAATGACCCCTTCTATTTGAGACAAGTATTTCATAATAGGACGAATAATCCTATGCAGATACTACTTTCATATCAGAGAAGAGTCGTAACACAGAGATGGTCTAAATGCTAAGTAGACTAAGTCTACTTGACTATATGAGGTAAAATGAAAACTGTTCTGGCTAATTATCAGAGTATAGACTGTGGATTAGATGCCTAGATGCAGGACGTAGAGGCCTGAAGGACTTACAGCCAGATTGCTTCATATCACCACCCTGACCACAGTTCCCAAAGCGGCTGTAACTCAGATGTTCTGAGGACACAGGTACACCAAATCCTTCCTCTGTTTTGTCCCATATGTTGAAGAATGAGGACTACCAAGAAAACCTGTTACTGTGCTACTACTCTGTTTAAGTTGGATCAGAAGAAGCAAAGTCAAATATCCTTTTGGTAATCCTCTTTCTACTTGTGGTTAAGTAACTCACCATAAACATGTTGAGAAGCACAGAATAGAACAGCAACGTGTAAATGAAATCAACTGAAATAATAAATATTTATGGCTGCTACATTCTGTCTTCTTCGTTCATAGCCTACTGCCTACGTTTGGTTTCTAAGTATAGCAGTCAGCTGGGGGAAGTTTCTGTTTGATCTCCAGTCACTGGAAACTCCAGCAGATATTTACCTAAACTGTAAATCAAAAAGCTAATTCCTAGTGTTCATAGTGTGTTAGGAAAGGAAGACAGAAATATTTAGGGCATGTGTTAAAGGCATTCAGACGTCTCTTCTTTTGATTATTATCTAGCATGAACGTTACTGGAGATGCAACTCATACCAAGAAGAGGGCGCTTTCCCTAGAAACCTGAAACACCACGTCCCTGGGCTCTATACAGCAACATTTGAGTACATTTAGGAATTCAAATCACACTTCATATTACTGTTATAGCAAAATGAAATGATACAAACCAGTGACAATCAATAATGTGTGTGCCTAAAAACAAAATATGAAATTGCACACACAAACAAAAATTGCATTGTGAAGCACTACCTTCTGCAACATTGCCCGTGACTACATTGAATTACCAATGTACAGTTTGAAAAGCTTGGTCTGTATTTTGTATTTAGACACATAAATGGGGGGAAAAAATATCCTACACACACTTTGCTTTTATTCACCATAGATTATAATCTTAGAGCTAAAACTTTATTGTCTGACAAATATTTAAAGATTTTAAAATTTCCATTTTGCAGCGTATGTTAAAACAATGCCAAAAAATCCAGATCCATCTTGATTTTCCATATCTTGCTTCTGAGACCTTACAAAATGAAAGACCACAGTGAGCACAGTGTTTAGTGACTTGCCACTTAGGACAGGCACATATTAATTACAATATTAATGCATTTCTCAGTCTAACATACATGACACTTTCTGTCTGATTGAACAGAGCTGCTGAGCAATAACCTCGAACAGGTGCTCTGAATTACAGAGGAAAGAAATGCAAAAATGGCATCCTTATTTATAATCTGGTGAACTAAATTAATATGTTCTATGCCTTGTATTTTTGCATAAAATCTACTGTCTAAATTACCATTTATTGTTACTAAAATATTTTTAATTCTATTAGTATAGATACTAGAAACTGAGGTATTTTATATCCTTCTTCTGTAATATGTGGCAGAGCGGAAACTTAGCATAGACAAATACACAAATAATAAAGTTGGCATTGCTGCGAAGTATTTAAACACAAAGAGAAAAATATATCTTGCATATTGCTTACTTGTAACTCCTCTGCCACAATCCACAAATGGGATGTTTACTCCACTTTTTTTTTTTTCATTTTCTGCTCTTTCGTCCCAATAAACTGCAAAAATATTACTGCAATAATTTTAAATACTTTGTCATATATTTTGGTCAAAAGGTGATGGATGCATATATGACAAAATCAGGCCAAAAATCATGTGATTGTACTGCTACCCAATAGGAACTGTTGGGTACTTTGGCTGTCAGAATGTTCAAATTTGTAAGTATTTCACTACACATGTATTTATTTTTCTGACCCTAGGCATAATGTTTCTGTTGAGGAATATACAAAATCCATTTTGTTAAAGATGCAATTTCGAATATATTATCTATATTACTGAAGGATTGACAGTGTCTTGAATTGTTCTTTGAAAACTGTGGGAGTTAAGAAAACTGTAAGGCAAGAAAAATGGAGAGATGTTGCTGTTTCAAGATTAATCAGCACATGTGAAACATTGTTTACAGGAAGGATAAACACCAACTTTCCTGGCATTAAAATGGCAGACATCAGACTAATACACAACATATACTAGCCCAAACATTCTCTTCAAGCATCTCCTGCTTCAAAAAAGCATTTCTTGGATGTAAGAAATCAGCACACAAGTTCAGGAATGTCCTAAGTACTATTATTGACATCAGAATCCAAAAGAATGCAAATAAGTCCTTTTTTAAATATCAGATGTCAAAGGAAGTGAATGTTAATCACTTAAGGCACATCTATTTTACATCAGTTCTGCTATATAACTTTCAACATCTTTAGTGGTTATTCTCTTCTTAGTGAAGTGAATTAACCCACTATACCTGGACGAGGGGCTCGAGTGT
>VXBL01001208.1:0-25789 GCA_013400195.1 Aramus guarauna
CAATAAGTGAACTGATTTCCTTGCCCTCTGGCTAGCTAGGCTCACCAGTCCTGGCTTCTTGTGAAAATTAACTCTATCCTAGCCAAAACCAGTACAGAGTTCATTTAAACAGATTAGAACAGTAGTTCTACTCCTGCAATCTGTCTTCTCTGTCAAGTGTCAAACAAGGTCTCCATTCAGAGTTTGGTTCCACATCATTGGACCTGCTCATTGCAGGGGAGTTGGAGGACATGACTTTTAAAGGCCTCTTCCAACCTAAACTATTCCATGATTGTATAATTCTGTAATCACATACTTTTGTCCAGGATGGCACTGGTAGACACAGGGCAAAACAGAAAGCCATCAGTTTTGTTCAGTGGCACACTTAAGAAAGACTATTGAAATCCAAATCTAGGATCCCAAGACTTTGTTCCCACTACAGTCATTGCTGCAAACAACGTTCATTTAACCATGCCGAAGTTCTCTTTAAATGAGTGTATTTGAGTGCTGCAATTAAGTTCTCTGAAACATTTGATTCTTCCTTGTCTTTTTTTTCTAGTTTGCACCCAAAAATTGGTCTGCTTACAGTACTCTCACTGGTCATTCTAAAGCCTGCTCAGAGACTTCAACGTCTTTGACGACCTTTATAGGTACACAATACAGTCTGACCAACACCTAAATAACAGTATAAGGTATCATGCTTTTATATACTTGACGTGGTTTAGGCCCAGCCAAGCACCACGCGGCCACTCGCTCACCCCTCCCCTGGCAGGGTGGGGAGGAGAATGGACAAACAAAGGCAAAAGCCTCGTGGGTTGCGGTAAGGACAGTTTACTGGGACAGCAAGGGAGAGGGAAACAATCAACAACAGTACTGATAACAGATATACACAATGAGTGATAACAGAAAAACAATTTACCAATTCCACAGCTGACCAGACCCTCAGCCTGCCCCAGAGCCGCGCGGAATCCTCCGAACCCTCCCCTCCCCGACTAGCTCCCTGTTATGGTGAGCATGGCTTCACATGGTATGGAATAGCCCCTGGCCAGCCTGGCTCACCTGGGCTGGCTCCTGGTGAAATTAACTCTATCCTAGCCAGAGCCAGGACAATACTCTTTATTATTTGCACATTTTCTAACCATTCATCCTACACCTTCTCAGCATCCCAATTACACCAGCTTAGATCACCTTCTATGTAGGCTAGCTGAGTCAAATTCAGAAGCAGATATGTATGTAGTGAGACAATAAAAGGTCGTGAATTTCTAATGGTCCATTAGAGTTTACACATGTCCAATGAGGGACAAGTTTAAATTAGATTATGATATTTCTATTATACTCCCATATACTAACCTCTGTAGTTTGTGTCATTGTTTCTTCATTGTGATTCTTGAAGAAAAGTCTTCTGTCAGCTCTTGTGGCACTCCTTCACTGTAACACTTTGTAATAGCTCTTCTTTTCCCAGTCTTCCATCCCTTTACACTATTAACATGCTTCCTATAATAAAGCTTATATATGACATCCCATATTTCACACAATTTCTTTGTAATAAATATAACTTTTTCTTATGGCTTTAAAATAGAACAGTGCTTTGTTTGTTTGTTTGTTTGTTTAATGAAGTTTTTGCTTGTTACAGTGGAAGTTCCCTTAGAATCAATTATTCCACCTATGAAGAGCTTGAAAATATATTCTGCTTATAAGTATTCAATTTCTCTGGTGAGACTAAACCCAGCACATTAGATGACATAATCTTTGCAAATGGAAAGCAAGAAGCTAATTAAGAAGTAAAACTCTGAAGGTTTTCTTTGCTGACATTTAAAAGTGGAATATTAATCAACTATTAACCATGTCATGGAGGAGCCAGACTAAATAGTCCTTGCTGAAAAAAGAAATATGCTCTTATGTTAGTGATATCAAATCTTAAAGATCTCATTATTTCTGTAACAAACTACTTTCTCCCTTACAGATATCAGAATCTGATTTACCAAGAGGCTGTTATGACATATTTTATCCTAGTGCTTATCCTGGCTCCTGTGTCTAGTGCAAGAAAAATATCATCCTCTATACATCCCTTACTGTTAGCATGTTTAAAGACATCAATTCTTCCTTGCAGTTTAGCTACCTTTTCTAGGAGACAACTGTAAAGATACATGTTTTCTTGCAAAATTCCATGACTGCTTGCAATGCTGTTTCATCACTGTACTTAATGGAAAACATCTGTTGATGGTTGACACCAATGGCGTTTGTCTTCCTGTAGGACTGACTTGCAGTATCCACATAGCTGTGTTAACAAGTCTTGTGATTTATTGTCTCTACCCAGTAGCATCTCTTTAATTGTCTTCTGTCCTTGCCAATTGCTTTGAACCTGTGGTAAAAAGCTGCAGGATTTTGATAATCATGTTGCTCGCTATTAATTCCTGGACTTCATAGCAGTTTGATTTCTTGAGCTAGAAGAAGCACTCTGCTAACAACCCCTGCAATTCCCCAGCATGCCTGGAGCTATGGAGATATTGTAGTGAGCCACAGAAGCCTGTCTGAGAAGGTCTAAATCACCTGCTGTCCATGCCTAGGGTAAAAGAACTGTGCCGCTCTAGGAAAGGATGTATGGCCAGGTCCAGCAATCTGCCAAGCTGATTATCAGGATGGCCAAATTCTGGGTCTTCATGCAAGTTAATAAAGGTATAGAAGGATGAAAAAAAAAGCAGGAAGAGGTTTGTGGGTTCTTCTATTTGAAGTCATTGCAGGGTTTTATTGGCAAAGGATGACTTTGTTCACATGATATTGTGCTTATTTTTGGCAAAAAAGGGGAAGCCAGGAAGGACTCTGATATACAAACTAAAACAACTGATAAGAAAACCAAAGATAGCTTATCATCTTTAGAGAAAGCAGGAGCTCAGAGACATTAATTTCAATGACAAATAATATACCATATAAATCCTGTAGTGAGACTATTCATTTTTCCCCTTTTTGTTTTAAATCTCTTATTTTCAATAGATTTTTAAAAACATCTGAAAGTGTAATATATAGAAAGATAGATGAGAAAAAGCAGGCATGTTATGCTAACTATACACTATGTAGATGTTAAAAGACATCTCCTGCCTTCAGAGACATCCAAGTTTCTGAGCTGACAAACTCAGACACTGTAGATAGCAAAGATCACTATGCACCCCTGCTAATAGCAATATATAGCTAATGAGGTAGTCTTCCACACAATATTGTGCCCATTTTAGGTGAAATACTTATACAGGTAATTCTTATAATTATTATGGAAGATAAAATTTATATTCAAATGAAACATTTATTTAGATGTCTCATAGAAGGAGCAGGTCTGTGCTAAATAAAATCAAATTTTCCAAGTACAAGAACATCTTCTCCACAAAAGTGTACAAAGTTAATTCCTTTCAGTGAGAATGATTTAAAGCTGAGCATGAGACTACACCAGGATTTTCAGAAGTGTGGAGCCTGTATCCTAAATAAGATTAGGAAATAGTAGTTGGACTTAGAATTTTGCTATACTAAGAAGATGAACCAGCCTTTTGAAAACTTCCTCTCCCATAACATTTGCTCTTGCTCCATCCAATACGCAAGCCTCTCAGACATTCAGAAAACATTAAGCGCCATGATCTTTCTGTAACACATACCGCGTGCGTCTTTTTCTGTTTAGTTTTAAGCCCTGAATGATTCCTAGCATCCTCCTCTGAACTTTTAACCTAGAAGAATGACTTTCATTCAAGGGATTAAACACAAGTCTAAGAATTTTACTGACACCTTCGTTCCTGTGTCAAAAAGTTTAGCTGAAAATTAAAGACATCTGATGTGCTCAACACTCCAGATTTCAAATATCCAATGTACTGTTTGGATTAATTCATTATTCCCAGAGAACTGGCTAAGAAAAGAAGTTTCTGGGTGTAAAATCGCATCAGCAGCTCTAGATTTCTTTTAGGGCAAGCATTTCAATCTCCTTTTATTTTCTGCTATTTTTGTATGTGCTCACTGAACGCATGTGAAAAGCATCAGTGAAATGATTCAGAAAGCTAAATACATGTCTACTTAGTTAGTGGATCAAAAAGTCTTAATCACTAGATATCTCTGATGCATGTTAATTTTCTTTTGCACTGTGCTCTTGTCTTGCTTTCATTATGTTTTCTGTCTGTCACATCTTTGTGTCATATCTTCTGCTTGTTGCAGATCTTAATTTAATCTGTCATTTGTAGTCATTTTACAGTAATCAATGCCTATTTTGCAAAGCTTTCTCTTTACTGAGACACAGTTTCACCATTTGATCTACCCTTTTTTAATCTTTTACACCTGTTCTATTTATCATTGTATTGTTTCCCCTGTTATTTGCACATGTCATGTTTTACGTCTGTTCAGGTGACAGTTTTGAATTTAATAATAGATCTGTCTTGCTACCAAATGTGGTTGATCAGTAACAGCAAATTGGTAGCACATATTTGCGGTTTACTGAAAAAGCTTTAGGTCACTGTCAGTCCAATGAAGTTAAGGTCTGTACTAAAAACAGTAATAAAGAACAAGACAAAGGTGCAAAGTGCAATTCTTTTTGTTTTTTTTTTTTTNGCAAAGTTCATTTTTTTTTTTTTTTTTTTTTTTGGGGGGGGGTTGGTTTTTTTTCGTGTGTGTGTGTTTTTGTTTGGGGGTTTTTTGTTTTGTTTTTTTTTGTTTGTTTGTTTGGTTGGTTGGTTTTTTTTGTATTTTCTTTGGTAGTTTCTTTGGTAGTGGCTTTAAATGCTAATGAAAGTTCAAACCCCCAATGGTCTTCACTTGTAGAACAGCCACAGCTAGCATATGTTTTCAAAAGTGATTAAGGCTTTTTTCTTTTTCTTTTTCTTTTTTTTTTAATAGTGGTAGCTGTAATTTTCTGTAACACATCTACAAAAATGTTTTTTCTTTTACCTGTAAATGTGAATGTAAGCTTTTATCTCTTCTGCCAGTGATGTGCAAGTTGTGAGGAAGTCTATGCCTAATGAAGGACAGGTCCCTTGAAAGTCTCTGCATCTCAATTTCAAGAATCCATAAGATAGAGGGAGGATTTTTAATAGCTGCTGAGGGAAGGGACAGAGACCCTCAGGCTGTTGCACAGTACAGGGACTGAAGTAGTGAAACCAGCTAAAATAGTTTACTTCTCCTCACTCCAAGCTATTCTTGTTCCCTGCTGCAGCATGTCATCTCCTCCAGACTGCTGACACTATCATTTTACAAGACCATATTGTGAACCAGATCAGTGAATTAATCCAGGTACATATAATCCTTTTCTTTGCAGAGGCCTAGGCAAGGTATGGGGTGAAATGTGGAGAAAATTAAGGGGAACGGGGAAAAAATGGAGCGAAACAAAGCTACCCTAAGCTACTCTTGTTGCTTAAAGTTCTAAACTTGTAGAATGGCTGCCTTAGTCTCCCAAAAAAAACTTCTATGTGGTTATGCCACATTGAGAAGAAATTAAGGAGTAGGCTTTTCCACAATCTCACTTTTATGGTTTGTTTTTAAATCAAATTCTCCACATCAATGCATCCAAACCCCCTTGTGTACGATTGGGAATCTCCCTGAGACTCATTAACTGTCTGGGAGTGGTTGAAGTTATTTGTTAATAGCTCAGGCTCAAAACTAGCCACATAAGAATATGTTTAAAGCCCTACAAGAGCACTAGTGAACAGAAATTTTCAAAATATATAGCAACACAAATGCACATGTCAGAATACAACTAAGCCTTAAATCCAGACTGGTCAAACAGTATTTTCTCTGTGATAATCTTCCAAAGACTTTGAGAAGACATCCAGTTACTAATACCAAATTTAATCTACTGATTCCTTTTTCAATGAAGATTATTTCACTCCTTCTTCTTCCATGTCTACGGGGTAACTCAGGTCCAGTGCACACAGTAGGTTCAAGACAACATATCCCAGTAGGAATAGGCTAAATGCAAAGTGAGACTTCTGAGATGCTCAGCCTTTGAAATAACACTTAAAATACATAGAAGGTGATTCATTTAAATACAATTAACATGCTAGGGACCTTAAGTCTACTGCAAGACTTGACAGGTCTGCAAGTGAGTAAAAGTGCTATTTCAAGCTTTCTAGGTTTACAAGTATAATACAAAGGAAAAATGTAATGTGAAGAGAACAATATGGAACAGGCCTACATTATATAATTTATTTCATTCTCACTAAAGGTCCTCATAAAAAACACCTGGCAGTGCCTCAGAAGGACAGCCCAAAAAATTGCTATGAGGACTGACTAATGACTGAGGAATTTGTTACAAGACAGACCTAAATCACCCAGCAATCTTCTTCAGTGTTGTGTAACGTTGATGCCCTGGCAGACAATCTGGGGACACGAAGTTACAAAATATAACAGGGCAAAGGCAGGTTGTCAAGTGTTATGGATTATGTGCTGTATGGGAGAAAGGAATCCAAGTGACAGCTCCAGAATTTTCTTGCACTTCAGATCAAAAAATAACACTGAATTGAAGAGGAATAATTTCAGAGCTAGAGGCACCAAAGGGAATGTCATCAGCCTGTGCTAGAGACAGTGAAAGGAAGAAAAGAGTTTATGGTCTTTGAGGTTTGACCTGATACTCAGAAGGATACCCTCACCTTCCACTCAACACAAAGCAGAGATAGGTATATTCATTGATATCCATTAGCTATTAGTCCCATAGCAACCACTAGCTCTAATCTGAACTTGAGCTCCAAGACAAACATGTGCCTTTACTCAAAGAAAATATTTCACATCATCTGTAAAGTTGATCACAACTTCAGTGACTCTTTCTACACAGGAACAGGCTTTAGTATTATAGTTTCAGTTCTGAAAAACACCTGCCTGTGCAATTATTGCTTTAGAAATCATCTGTACATCATCAGCCACCTCTGTTCCTGTATTAAGTGACAAATAGCTCACCTAAAAATCAGAACACAGGAAAATCTTTGGATTGCAAATGGTTACAAGAATTGTGCCTCAGTAAGTGTGATGAGTGGCTGAAACACAAATCAGTCATATTCGAGTAAATCATACAGAACCAAAAAGATAGTAACAACCAAGAAAATAAATCCATTCAGCTCTCAGTCCACTGCCACACTGAATCCTCAAACAACAGGCAGGCATCCCAGCAGTCCCTGAGATGGGAATACAACAAATTCAACTGGCTGAGCTACTTGACTCAATCAAGAGGAAACTACTACATTTGAGGTAGTATATTGCTGGGATACTAACCAGCAAAATGCTCACTAAACAGTCACTATATTAATAAGTTATATTTAATATCCATTATTTATATTATATTAATAAATAATATTTTAAGGTCCCTTCTGACCCAAACAATTCTATGTGTCTATGATTCTGTGGTTTGTATCAAGAGAACTTACTATGACTGCTGACAAGTGTAAAACTAAAAATATATATGGTTAGCCAGATATGATGTTGAAGTAAATTTCACTCTTCAGGATTGTCCTGTGAGGTCCTAAGGCAATCTGTTTACAGAGGTATACAGCCACACCATAGAGCTTTGGTATAAAGTACTTTTTGCTAGCCACTCACCTGGAATAGATTTGAGTTATTCTGAAAATTTGGAGTCTAAATCACTAGCTTGTGCTGAGAGAGGAAACAAGCCTTAGTCATTAATGGAATGATGAGAGGGATGTTCTCCATTCCTGTCCTTATTCCTTCTGTTATTGTTTTATATTTAATAGTTTTATAGGTGCAAAAACTACGCAAGAACTTTATGATCTTGTAATCAGATCACCAGCATCTGGTTCATGCATTTTCACCCAGAGATTCATCTGTCAGAAGTCGTGTTCCAAACCTCAGGCAAACCTGAGATAAAGCCTGGATAATCTCTTCTATACTGAGGAAGGTATAGCTTAGTGGGCACAGTGCTTCTGGAAGAAATGCAGCCTGACTGAATGAAAATGTCCTATTTCTGGCATGCTTATTTGGGAAAGCTGCAAATAGAAGTGTGGTGTGTGTTGACCTTTTTGGTTTGCTGCTGTCCTTTTGGCATTGGGGTAGAAATATAGATTGCTCTTTGAACTGAATAAGAAATTTGTGTAATCCTAGCATGGCTGACTGTAGAGATTCTGCAAAACCTCTACACTTAAGGCTTCTTTTGCCAAAAAAAGAAGAAATGCTGAGTTGAATGCTTTCCTTTACATGAGGGGAAAAAGGTACTCTACATTGATGTGTAGCTTAGCAATGCTCATAGAAGCATAGCAGCTTTAAACTGTTCTCTTTAATTCCCTTTCTTCTAAGTAATGTTTCCATCACAGAGGTATCAGTGGGAAATCTTGTGATTTTTGGTTTAAAATGCTGATGGCTTGAATTGTTAAGTTCCAGTCTCAAAACCTAGTAAGAAAGTAAGGAGAGACACATGATGCTAGTTCTACATAGCAATGGCATTAGAGGTAGACATTAAAGGACTCAGTTGACCTGTTCATATGGCTTTCACCTAAACTAAAATAATTTAATTTTCTGAAGTAATCCTTCAAAAATCAGTTCTGATCTTATAAATCTTTTCCAAAAAGATGACATGGGGAAAAAAAAAAAAAAAAAGAGAGAGAGAGAGAAGACAGAAAGATGGATTAAAATATGACACTATAGCATACAACCAATCCCATGGTGAAATGAAATGTGAAGAGGTGAATAAAAATACTGGCACAAGCAGTTGGAACTTGTGGTAAGTTGTTCTTTTGTCAATGTGTTTGCATAGGGAGAACATTTTTTGCATCAATGCAAATGCATTGGAAGACCACTGAAATTCAGACTCCAAGGCTTTCAGGAAATCAAAGATGAGGAAATTAGGCTTTCTGATTTAAAATTGTAGAAGCAACCTGATTGGGGAGACCATTTACTGAATATAGTCTAAAACACCTCAGACTCTGTGGAACAGTCATTCCAATGTTCGGAATAGGCTTGGAGTGTAACCTTTTATGTAGCAGTGGCATGTCACACTTCAGAGTAAGATACAATGAATGTAGCTATCATGCTTTGCAGGTTGTCTCTGGCAGAAAAATTACTTGTGCTGGAACATGTTGGAATTGTGAAGTAGAAGCAGAATACAGATGAAACAGTAATCAGGGGGGAAATGGAAAAGAAGGTGTGGGGCAAGGGAGATGGAAAACAACAAAAAGTAATAAACTAGAGGAAATCTTTACCATGGAACAAGTGGATCTAATCAGCTGGGGAAAGGGATTGCTCTGCTTTTTCATCAGAACGATTTTGGTCCAAAGCCAATGCATGAACAAAGAGCACCAATGTACCAGAGATTCTGCTGCCATTTTGCTGTGCTACTTAGAAATAAATGAACAAATATTCAGATAGCTCTACAACTACTGCTGTTGAATACAAAGCTGATATGATTAAAAATAGGTTTCAAGGCACATTTAATCTTTCCATAAGTCTTCAGGCAGTTTTCTACATTGCATGGGGAGAATGGATAGCTTAGGTGCAAAACCAGATAGATCTAGTGATCAATATGAAGGACCTATGGTGGGTTGTATATAACTCAGAGGAAAAGAGAGAACCAAAGGAGGTCACAGCTTTTGTATTGATTAATTTATTCAGCTTAAAAAAACCCAACCCAAATGGCAAAAAAAAAAAGATGTGAATAGTATCGCAAGAGTGGACTGTTCTTCAGGTAGTTGTGCTGGTGAGTAACTTGTGATTTCCATAGATTTGTTCATTTGTTTGTTTTCCCTTGTGGGTAATTTCATAATGTAGTCCAATACTTTTGTGTTTACTTTAGTTTTTGAAGTTTTAAAACATATTAGAAGCAATTTGGAAGCACAGCAGAAATTAAAGACTGCCAAAAGTGTGTTTATCATGTGCATATAGGTAGGAAAATTTATGAATCACCAAAGTGCACATACATTATGGGAAGACAAGTTGGTTGCTTCTTACAAATTAAGTAAAATTAAGTGATGTCATGGATCACTTGCATCTGGGAAAATAAGTAATGACATCTTTATTCTCCAGACTATTAGATCTCCCTATTCTTTTCTACTCAATGTACCTACCGACAAGCATCACCTGTATTCAAGGTGCACCTGGAATACATTTTAGGTGGGCCTCAAAAGCCAGTCTCAGATTTGCCTTTGGCAGTTAACAGGTAACAACTTTGATTGTGTGGATTGTTGTTTGTGGAAAGGGAAAAAAGATATCACAAGGTGCTTTTTTTCTGTCAAAGGAAGAGAAGAAATACAACCAAATTTCTACTTATATATGTATGTCCAAAGCCCAATAGTTTTCTTCTGATGTTTCTTTCTTTGCATCCTTTCCAGCTCCCTTCATTAACATGGTGATGAGTTTTTTTTAAAAAGAACTCAGTTCACACTAAGGTATCTGACAGAGTAGTCAGATTTTCAGTGTAACTTGAAGTAAGCAACTCCTGTTTAAAGATACAGTGATGGCAGTGTGTAATCTGCAGTGGGATGTGTTGTTTGGATAGGTAGCTCAAAGAAAGATAAGTTTCCATGTCTAAGTTAGTGCATAATGGGTGGTCTATTTGATTATTTTTAGCTTCATATCCCTCAATATGGAAAATCTGAGTGAATGAAATTTACACATCAAGTGCTTATCTGTAATGTTTTCTTTTTTACACGTCTGTGCTAATCACCTAGAGGAACATGTTTGCTTTAAATCGGAAAATGTCTTAGGAATATCTAAAACAATGTTTATAAGGTCTGGCACACAGGCATACAAAGACCATACCTTCCTCTCTTTTTTAAAAATACATCTTAAAGTATTAATTGGAGGACAGACGTGTGACCAATTACTATATCTCAAGTTAGAGGACGTTAGAGGACATTAGATGGACAATAGTAACCAGCCATGTTCACAACCCTTTGCTTTAGATGAATGTGAAGTAATGCAGCTGTGCAGCTTCTTTCACTTCAGACTACATTAAGTTGAATTAATTTTTATTTGCCATGGGCTAAAATCATGCACACAGACAGTTCCTACTGCTTGAAGAGTAATTTGCTAAGCAGTGATAACTTGCTCCTGTGTCTGAGCCAGTGATAAGCTGAGTGGCCTCTTACTAGGGGTTCCTAATTAGCAGGCTAGCTGGTCAGCCTCTTGCCAGGGACAATATGATTACCACCACTTACAAAAGGGAAGGCCTCAAAGATGATGCTCTTAATACATTTCTGATCTAACAAATGCAAGACTAATATATACATACAGTGGGAGCTGAACTAAAATCTGCTTAGAGAGCAACTGGAGTTTATTTCATTGACAAGAGTTTAAGGGACTACAAAAGATGATGCTTTCCAGTCTATCCACACAGCAGTCAGAAGGATGCCTCATAGTTTTAACAGTACTGCTACATTGTAGGGTTGTGTATATTCACGCAGTTCAACTCAAGCATGTCAACATCTTTTTTAAGAACCTTCCCACCTACCTTTTCACATAACAAGCAGTAATAGTACCTTTTTCAGCCTCTTCTTGTTGTTTTAGTAAGGAAAATTATTTTTTAAAGTGCCATAATTAATGGAAGCAGAGAGCCACTGAATAAACAAACCATTAAATTGCATTGAAATACACTGCCTTCAAAGGCGAAATCTAATAAAGATTTAAACTGCAATGTTAATTGCACAGTACGGAGATTCACCATCCATTATAGGTTTATTATCAGTTTTCTAACTCGACTAATTTCAGAGAGGCAAATGCAACTTCTGGGACCCATGTTATGACATGGAAATGGACTTAATTACTAGCAGGAAAAGATTTGCTTTAGAGTTGGTTTAGGGAAAAATATCTGAAGAGATCTTGCTAAGAACTTGGGAACACAGGGCACCATGTAAATCACAATGTATTATTAAGATTATCCTCAGATCTATTCACAGATTGGTGTTCAATTTTAATAATCTCAGCATAGTTTGGAGAGAACTGAACCTGCTGTTAATATTGCTGCAAATAACTAGATTCTAAGAAAAGACTATGCTCAGAACAAAAGAATTAAATGAAATAATTTTTCATGGACTTTAAGAAAAAACAAACAAACAAACAAACCTGTTCCATGTCAGCACCATTCAATGTCTCAGAGAAGACAGCATTTCCAAACAGATTTTTTTCTGAACTACGTTTTGTACATGAAAACTTTAAAGGAGGAGAAACATTCCTTCCTCTGTGCACTTTTGCTTTGGTTTTGGCTCTCAGTTAATTCATAATAATATATAAGCCTCCAGCTGAGGCCTCTAACACTTAGGAATCTGATTATGTTTTGCTTTTATAGAGACTTAGGTTAACTAAAGCTCAGCTCCTTGAAGGCGTTACGTACTTACTACTGAGTTAAGCACCTACATAAGTGCCTATGTTACTTCTAGTAATGGGATTCTGATGCCCAGGTAAAATTGCCGCTTTCAAATTTTTTTCTCATTGTTTTGAACCTTCACTCCCATAAGTATGAGTTCTTCATAAACACACTTAGATAAGTGCAGGTGACATGACTAGTCTGTTTTTAACCATATTGCAGAATTCTTCATTTAATGTCATTTGCATTGGACAAATGACTTCTTCACAGACATAGATGAAAGATGAACAAAGTGTATTCCTTCAAAACTAAGCACATAAATCAAAACTACACTATCCTTTGATTACAATTTTTTTCCTATGTACTGTCAGCTATTTTTGCCAATTTTCAGGGAAGAAATTTCGTTTGCATTGAAGACAGAGGAAGGGTTATCCTTCAGATTGACTGACTTTTGTCTACAGGTGAGTACTAGTGTTATTGCAGAAATATATTTGTGATTTTCAAAGTTCAGTTTCAAAGTTCAGTTGTCAATCCCATGGAAAACAAGCTGTCTGATGGAACTACCTAGAGATGGAAAATTTCTCATACCCAGAAGGAATCAGGCAAAGAGCTAGATAGAATAACCCATAGGCTGGCATTTTTCATTCACAAAAAGAGTCAGGTCATTTCATGAATGATTTGTGAACAGAAGGTAGAACTAAATTCACAGCTAATACTCCTTGCAATAAATTATTCAACCAGGTCCACTTTTTGCCTAAACAGTACAGCTATAAATAACCTTCCTCCATAACTACAGCATTTTTCACCAAGGAAAAGCACATTCAAAGAGTAGAAGTTCTCCTGTCTCTGTGAATGAGCCATTTAAAAATGGACTATTAATGCAGTCATTTTTATAGCCTGTTTCTTGCATCCTGATTGAAGCAAGGTGCAATCAATACAAGTAGATTAATAGCTCAATATATAAAATGTTAAGGATGTAACTATCACATTCACTAATTATACATATATTTAAACTGTGAGAATTATGTACCTAGAGAGGTTTTTAGAAGTGTTTGGCACTTACATCTGGGGACAATTCTTTAAAGAAATCTCAATGTCTAAGACTAAATGGCTTTCAAAAGTATAGGAAGTAAGCTTCTCAGTCCAAGATCTGTTGAAATGCTATAAATCCCAGAAGCCTAATTGTGCAATTCTTGAAAGTCTAATTCATATCTCTGGAGGAGACCTAACCACCACTGCATTTTCATTAGTCTTAACAAGAGTTGTATGCTATTAAAGGATCAGATACTAAACCAATAACACAGATACACTAGAACACCATTCACACAATCTCACTAATTCAGTATCTGTTACTTCCCCTGAAATTGATGGGCATCTCGTTTGCAAAGCTGTAAAAATAAATGGCCATTTTGGTTATTTGGCACTTTATGGAAAAAGAGGGGAAAAAAGTCAGGGAGGAGAATAAAAATAAAAAAGAGCGAGGCTTCTTTAAGAAGACCGTTTGGTATTGGCAAGAATAGGAACATCTTAATTGTAGTTACTCTTGGGGCTTAACAGATACAAAGAGCTCCTGCAGCTAGCTGTAAGACAGACTACTAGGGAACAGAGAGAAATCACAGGTCTAAGATGAGAAGCATGGAAGTAAAAGCTCACAATGTAAACTCTTTTAAAAAATTGTCGATAAGACATATTAATGCTTTCCTGCATATGCCTTCACTAACTAAGCAATAAATAGATGCTATACATCACTTTCCAGATGATGTCTTGAACTGCGTACAGTATACAGCCTGAAGCATATTAGAACTTGAATATTTAACAGACATGTAATTTTGCATTTACATAGTAAGGCTAAAAAGCATACTTTTTGTAATCCAAGAGTTCAAAATGCAAACCATATGCTACTTGCCTGAAGTGAAAGGTGCCCTTCATTTTTTGTTCTAGAAACTAAATTGTTCCATTGCTTTATCAGGTTGTGGCCCTTCCTAAAGATACCTGCCAGCACACACTTACTGTTGATTATCTTTAGATCAGGCTAGTCAGAATCACTTTCCCCTTTTGGAAGACTGTGTGGCCCATTGCTGTGAACAATCATTCTTAGAGCTTATCATGCATATCCTGTGGCAAGGGTTTTTGCAGTGACTATAACCAATTTTCACAATATTATGGATTTAGGACAACCTACACTGTATTATGTCACATCCAGTTGAGGCTCTCCATGGTTCTAGAATTAAAAAAAGGTTTATAGGTTGATAGAATGTGGGAGCAAGTTGCGAGGAACAACATACACTTCATAAGACACACACACTGCACTATCAGGAAGATACCAATTGCTCATCATGTGCTAGTCCAGCTCCATGGTTTTGTCTTACCTTCAGGATGTTTTAGCTTATTTGATCCCTTGGACAGGATAAGTACCCCAGGAAGCTCCAACATAGAACAAACTGCACTTCTCAGGGCGGCTGGAAAAGCCTGGCATCCATTGCTATTTAAACATAGAAGATAGGGCAAGGCAGGGAAGGAGGATAAATAGCAATGAATTAGCAGCATATTCAGTCCATTCCTGACCCCAGGACCTGGAACAATATCTTTCCCTCACAAAGGATCACAGATTTCAGATTATCCTGTCTGCATAGCAAAGGCTGGAGCAGCTGACCCAGAAACATGTTGCATCTAACCCATAATATCAGACTGAAGCAACACTGTCAGAAAGTTATCAAATTAAAGGTTGTGCAAAGGACATCTGAATCTCCTTGGCATTCCTCCCTGAGCATATTCCTGCCTATGCTAATCAAACCACACAGCTCTGGTAGAGAGTTAATACCATTGCATTCATAAAGCTTTTTTTTTTTTTTTTTTCACTTATTCCATAGCTTTCACATCACCCCAGATGTAAGGACTATGCACATATTTTTGTAATGTTCTACAAAGCATTAAGTTCTCCATTTGATTGGTATATTAGTATTAAGGCATCACACAGCCAACATATATTGACAGGGACCCCTGCAGAGAGTGTCAGATGTGATAGCAAATGCAACTATACTCAGAAGATGGCAGCTGCCAGAGGGGACTAACTAACAAGCTTCTAAAAATATGCCAATTTTAACTTGAGCTGACAAAAGAGAAATTCGTAGTTCATGCAAAAGCAGGAAGCATTTTCTTTCACACACAAACAAAACTTCCTAGATTGCTGTGCTGAGCAAAGTGGGTGCAATTGTCCCCCAGTCCTTTCTAAAAGAAAATGCCTTGGATAGATACATCAACTCTAACACTTCCATTTCAGGCTAATTTAGTTCAAGAAGTTGCACAAGTAAAAAAAGATGATGCAAACAGCTACTTATGTTTCTGAAGAAATTGCTAATATCAATTCTCCAGGGAGCTGACCTTTCCAAGAAAGATTTCAAACAATGCATTAAATGAATCTCTTAATAATCATTTTTCTAGACAGAACATGACTGGAGTAGGAGATATTTGAAAGGTTTTACCTTGCATAACATACAGGAAAGAAACAAAATAAAAACACTTTCATCACATCAGAATACTCCTGTAAACCAATGCTTACCTTTTTCTGATTGTACTTGCTATTAAAAATAATAAACTCCCTTTTTTTTTTTTTAAATAGTACTTTAATGTCATAGGAGGAATTACCAATTTTATACCAGGATCTCAAGATAATAAAGCCTTATTTATTTTCCTGTCTGTGCTAGCCTTTACAGGCCTAGATAAAGATGTTATTGGGGGGGTGAGCAGGGGAGGGAAAGAAGTATGTCTTGTATCCATTATACTGCATATACTATTCCTCTTTGTTCCAGGTTTTTCTTGTTCTTGTTGTCTAGACACAGCTTGTAACAAATCACAAATTTTGTTCCTAGATACCTGTTGGGCTTTCTTCAATAATAATTAATCATCCTTCTTCTGCTTTTAGGTATGTCCTCTATTCTTAGGCTATTATGATCCACGTATCCAGGAATATGCTATGTATTCCTTCTGTTACTCATGCATCCCTGCTAGAAACAAAAACTTCTTTTGTTGGCATGCTATTATTTTGCAGAGAAGTTATTTTTGCTTTATATATCTGGTAAAATAATTGACATTCTGTAAAATGGGCAAAATCTTGCTCTTTCATTAGAACTCTGACTGCCTATAAGTTTATTTTTTATGAGAGAGATATATAGGATGCAATGTTTTGCATACGAGATATAGGGGCTTTTGGTTTTGAAAGAACCTTGATGTATCATTATTTTATTTTAGTTATAATGCAGAGGCTTCATCACCCAAGAACCATAAGAGATTATTATTATTTTTCTGAAGAGCCTGCACACGCAGTTAATAGGGAATTTTTACCGAAAAAAACCCCAGATTTCTACTGGATGCTGCCAATCCTTTGAAATTTGTCGTGCCATCACTCTGGCAGTGCAAAAAGCAGAAAAGGCCTTGGCTACGTGTAAGCACTGCTCAGCAATAAGTCCATATAACAAAAACATCTCTGTATTATCAACACTGTTTCCAGCACAAATCCAAAACTTAGCCCCATACTAGCTACTATGAAGAAAATTAACCCTCTCAGCTGAAACCAGAACAAAATTTTCCATGAATGTTTTCCTATGAAATTTTCTATCAATGTTTAATTTTGAAAAAAATATCCTCAGAAATATCACATTTTAACATTTCCTAAAAAAAAGTAACATTTTTCAGTTGGAAGCATTTTGTTCAGAAATTTAAATGAATGTGTAATAAGATGATAATAAGTTATCATAATCACTATGGTAATTTGTTCTTTCAACTCTTGTGTTTTCTCCCCTTCAACTGTTTGAGTCACGGAAGTTGACAACATTTCAGCCTTTTTTTCCTCACTTGGGATGTGGTTTTATTTCTAATCCCAAACCTTTCCAAGGAGTGGAAAAACATCCCTTGCCAGCATCTACTTGCCCACCTAAGAGCAAGAGGATAAACAGAGAGAAGTGATGGGCTGCCCAAGGCTAACAGGGCTACAGTGGGAAGGATCAAGGGAGAGAAGCAAACTCTCCTTTTTGGAACATCTCCTCAGAAATAAATGAAGTCACCAAATTCCTAAAAAAAAATTTCCACAGACTCCATGGTATGGAGAAGAGTCACTAATCCAGTATGTAAGAACTCCATTTGCCCAGTGACTCCAGTCATAGCTAAAGGGAGACTGGAAAAGGACTGAAAGCAAGTCCTTCGTACCAGACAGTAGAGAAAGACACAATGAGTTCATTACTAAGTGCTACACAATGGCCTTATTAAAGTGCTACATGCTTTTGCAATTTTTCTTTTCTTTTTGTCCCACCCCACAAAGAACACTTTGTAAATCTTGCCTTATGACTTATTGTCAGCTTAACACATGGGTACAAAAATGCATCAAATGCTTGAGTAAACCGGATTTTATGGTGTATGCAAGATTATGACAGGATTTATTGCTTGAGGAAAGTGGATCATCTACTTTTCTTTGTGGGTGATTTGCATTACAAACATCTCTCCTTATATTACAAAAGCAGAATTTAAATCCTGTGCCAAGGAGCTGACTTCCAGCCTCTCTGGAAGTACAAGATTTCTTCCCTGAGGTATATTTCCTTTGGTTTCATTTCTAAGACTTTCAGACACTTAACATTCCAGTGAGTTAAATGTGCATCACACTGAAACTAGTATTTTTTTTATTATTGTACTGGTTTTAGAGTTTGCAGATGCCTTTGTGAGAAGTTCCTATTATTACATGCCCTGTGGCAACGCTTCACTGAATTACAATTAACATTAAGGACAAATCCAGGGTGAATCCTGGGGACTACTCCTAGCTTCCCTATGCCAAGGATAAGTGTCAGAGCATGGGGTCTTTGAGCAAATCTGTGGCTAACTGAGAGCAAATGCATAATGAAAGTGCAAGTAGCACCCACTGTCCTTTCTGAGAGCACTAAGTGGCATTGCGTACTGTTTTGCCACAGGAAACTCAGACATATGGCTCCTAGTTAGGTTAGAGCTGTTTATGCATCTATTTTGTAATATTTATTTGCATAGGCTGCTTTAGTATTTACTTCCATAAAATTATTTCAGATCTGTAAATTTTCCAGAGCTACACTATTCCTCATTTATTAGCAAAGCCATCTTCCTCCCACTTAGTTTTTTTTTCCTGTCATACCATCATAAAAACAGTTTTATGACCTTTTTCAGTTGCAATTGTTATTTACTGCTTACCACTTTCTTAATTTATTTTTTCTGGGTCAGCCTCTTCTAGCCCATGGCAATTTTGGCCCCCTCAGAGTGGGACACTCAGACTAAAGTCAGGACTTGACACCAGTGTTTCTCTAAAATCTAAACTGTTGGGGCAAAAATATCACTTTAATGTCATTTGTTTTTGTAGGAGGACTTTCTGAGCAAAATATACAACATCATTCTAGCAATCTTGACATGAATTCAGCAACATGCCAGAATAGCCTTTATCTCTCCTTTGTCCCCCCACTACCCCTTCTTTACTGGTGGAGGAGAAAGAGGAAGAGCCAAAAGGAAGAAACAATGTCTAATGAAAGAGAAACATGTGTGTACAAATATGTATGTCTGTAATTAAAATAAATAAATAGAAGTTTGTTTAAAAAAAAAAAAAAAAAAGCCAAACCAAATTGTTAGTCAGCTGTAAATTTAGAACCTCTCTCAAAACACAGCATAAAAATAATTTGGTTATTGATGACTTCTATATTACTAAGCACCTGAGGGGCTGCTGGAAGGGAATTCAGCTATAGACTGAATGAATTTATGCAGTTGATGGCCTTGTAAGTGTAAGTACATTATACACCCTCTTTGACTGACTTTCATGTGGTCTTTAGGCTTTTTGGTTTTGTTCTGTTTCATTCTTAGAACTCTGCACACTTTTTTTCTAAAAGCATATGACAGACTATGGGCTCAGATTTTCTTTGTTTGGAAAAATAACATAACATCTGCTGTTTAAATATTAATATCTATGTAACAAGATTTCTTTGGAATAACCCATTTGTCCTTCAATCACTGTGTGACCATTGCCATGTCTAAGGCCGTTGTCCTTGAAGGTGACCCAGCTATCTCCTTAATAAATAGCATTCTCTTCTGCAACACTGCACACATGAATGTGGGAGAGAAGAAGGCTGCAGTGGTGTCTTGCCCTCCCTCTCAAAATTCATTCCAATCTTTCCAGATAATTTTCCCTTCACATTCTCACCTAACTGTTTTCAAACTACCCCCACCTCTACTTGCAAATATACAAATCTGGCCTTTCCCTGTCCCTGTTATCAAAGCCATTGCACCCAATGATTGACTAATTTAAAGATTTACAAGTAATTCAGTAAAATATATTATGGTCAAAACAGTGACTTAATTACAGATTCAAAGATGACAAGATTCACATTAACTTACTATAAGGTATCTTAAATCAAATGTGTGTATATATATATATACACACACATAAAACATACAGATACACACAGACAGAAATATTTGGGCCCAGTGATATATACCACGCACATTTGTGAAGGCAAATGTGCATAGTTAAACACCTATATAAAAAGGGAGGTGGATGAAGTAAGCTAGCTTATAGTTAAAATTTCCCTCTTTGAGTTTGGAGTAAATACAGTGCATTGGCATTCCTCACCAGGCGACAGCTGAGACTCCAGAAGGCTGACTTCACCCTGGCCTGGCCTTATATTGGCAGATGATTCTGGAGAAGTTTGTGCTTGAGAGGTGTCCTAGCTCAGGGAGGATACTGTTCAGAGCATGCCGTGATCCAGGAGAGCTCAAAGGGTCTTACTTAGAATCACTATTTATAGGGTCCAAGATAACTGACTTCTGTCAGGTACTTTTCCACTTTGGCCCAGCTCGGATGGGAAAATGTTATGGTACTTTCCACCAGCTGCGCACACTCAGAACTTCTCTGGCATCTCTCTCTTTTGGGCTGTGGCCCATGTTCAAGTGTACCAGATTGTCAGGAGGTGATTGATTGTCATTATTGTTACCAAGAAATAAGGGAGCAAGAACATCACGGTTCAAGCACAGATGTACCAGGCCATTCCCATTGCCAAGCAAAGCAAGAACTGGGCACATTAAGGGGGCACCTTAATGCTCTGACTTAATGGTCAGGTATGTGGCCCAAAAAAGGGGGGAGAAATTGCACCAAGCACTGAGCAGCTCAAGAGGGGAGGGGAGGTTGCACCCCCAGAATTGCCCGGAGTAGGACCTAAAGGTGACCTAGGCTCACAACAGGTTTTCAAAGTTCAGATGCCTGCTCTCCAATTAATTAAAATTAAATTAATTAAATTAAATATTTTATTGCAGAATTCTCTTTCAAGTCTACATTCTACACATCATCATGTTGGCACTGCATTAGTTGTACATGGATTTCTGTGAAAGTACATGTTTTTCTTCTCTGCAAAATACAGCAAAGCCAGAGTTCATGTCTGCTCAGTGAATATTTTCTATTTTATTTGTTGTATTCAACATCCAGAACAAGTCAGCCACGGGAGCTCAAAGTATAGCAGTGTCCTCAGGAGTGATATTTTCATATGCACCAGTAACACTGGTGTACCACTGTTCCTATTTACTTCAACAGTAAATCAAGGCCAAATCATTTTTTAAATACTGCTAACATATTATTCTCAATAGTGTAATTCATGAACTCCTTGAAACTGCATCTATGTGTTACTTTGCTGACCTGTTATTTTTAGCTACACCTCAGATACCTTCAAGTCACTTGTTATATATACAGCAATACTTTTTTATGCTTCAGTCATCTTGTCTTCTTATATCTAGAGTAATTAATATTGGTTCCAGGAAAGAAAGAAAATTATCATCTAATGCATGAAACGACTCCTCTCTGAGAAAAAAATAATTAGAACATTGCAGTTTGGAAAGCAATTGAACAGGTATATGATAGAGGTACCTAAAATTATGAGCAATATGAGGAATGTGAATTGGGAGCAATAATTCATTGTTTCTTGCAGTACAAAATCTGTGGGGAAGCAAATGAAATATTCAGGGAATACTGTTTCACATACTGTATAGTTAAAGCAGGAAACTCCCTATCACAGGAAGTTGTTAAGCTGCAATATAAAGAATTCAAGAAAAAATAATGGAAAAAATGTTACTGAGGGCTAATAAAAACCACATGCTGGAAACAATGCTATATGAATTTCCTAAGCCACAGACTGTGGGAAGATGGAGGACGTAAAGGTAGAAACCTATGTGTTCTTAAGCATTTGGCCACTGTCAGACACAGATAGTGACATGGTCCTGGTCACTATAGCCATTCTTTTTATGGGTGTTTTAAAATTTGAAGTACTTAAAACTGATTCTTTTCACTGTATTACTACAAATGAGACTTTCCTATTTGGAATATGGTAAATATTTTGGATGAAACCTTTCAAATGCAGTAGTCCACTTGTGCTTTTATTTTCTTGTCTGTTCTACTGACACATCCACTGTTATTTGAGTATGGGATGATTAAAAAATGTTGGCAAAACATTAGGTTTCCTGGTTCTATCCTTAAAGTAGAAGTTGTTCTGTGAGGGAAAACAACCATGTTCAGTTGTTTTGAATCTGAGTCTCACTGGAAAACATGGCTATTTGAGGTCATTTGGGAAAAGGTCAGCTATTGCAGTGCACACAAGTGGATGTGGTTATGTGTTGACTTCAACAAGAAGTAGAAATGTAAATGACAGTTCAGGTTATAGCATATGAAAACAAACCTGAACACTAAAATATGAAATTATTGATTTTTATATAAATCTGTTATATATTTCCATTCAACAGTTTAAGTTTTAGTTGAAAAATAGAAAAGTATCAAATTTCTGTTTCTTACATGGTCTGATAAATGGTGACAGTCCGGGGCTTTAAACTCAGTTTCTGACTTTGCCATGGACTGACTGTGGGTTTTGCAAGTCTGTTACTGTCTCTGCGCATGAATTCTTCAGCCTCAGGGTAAAAGTCCTTCCTTGATCTGTCTCCCTTTTTCTGCCACTAAATCACTCGGTGGAGGACCTACTTCCCTCCACAACAGTACACATAGTTTAGGGATGTTCAGCATTGTTAAGCAGTGCAACTACCATGCATGTAACAGTGACAAATCTATATCATCTTTCTCTATGTGCACTGGAGCACAAGTTGAATTACAATACCTGACTGATAGGGAAGAAAGTCCCATCAGCTGTCTCAGAGATTTTGTCTCCAGATTACAGAGTTACACGGTTGTCTGCCAGATAATTTCTACCTTTAAGAATTGGAGTTGCATTGTTTTCATAGCCCCTAAGGATTTTAGGAAGAAGCTGTCTAACCTTATTCTTTGCCCAATATGCAGTTGAGTGAAAATTAATGTAAAATGGGAAATCTTTTAGCACTCTTCAGGGATGATCAAATTATCTCTTTCTATCTAGATAGCAGCAGCTGCACTACTTGCCATGCTCAGGATGTCTCATCTAGTGCTCCATCCACTGAGAGACATTGTTTCTGAACAATATCACTAATGTTGGGATATTACATATAATTACATATACCTTTTGATTAACAGTTAAAGACATCTATAGGAAAATCTTGGGAAGCCATGGCTTTGCTGAAGGCTTAAAGAGCAAACTGAAGAGTTTTATGAGGTCCTGCAAAAGTAGAAATCATCTGACCTAGTGCAGACCTGTACAATACATACAACTAGTACTGCACCTTCCTAGTCAATGGACAGAAATATTTCTCAATTCCTGACTTCCCAGAAATACATCCAAAATAGGCCAGTTGAACTGCTCTTTTAAAGTGCTTTTTAACTTTTCACTAAATATTAAGGATGACTTGACAACTGCCTAAGAGACAGATTTCTACTCTGTAGCCATTTGAGATTAGGTAACAAATCTTACCAAAAGTCATGTCAAATAGAAGTTTCTAAAGACTTGTATTGGGGCATGACTGCAGTCAATTAAGATATCAAAAAAACAGGTAGAATATGATTCATGAAATATAAGATGGTTCAAGGAGGGGGATGGAGGGATCACATGATATGTTCATAGCTGCTGAGAACTAGATTATCCAACCCTCAATTATCCAACCAGCTCAACCCTCAGAAATAATCTTTGGTGAAAAGGAGCCCAGCCCTTAATTGTTCTTAGTAGAAACTGTTCAGAATTTGCCATTCAGTTATGAAATCTGATCTCTCACATGTACCTACTGTCCCTCAAATTGTCCAATTATCCTTCTGTCAACTATCCAGCTGTCCATCATCCTTCAAACTGCCCAACTGTTGGAATGAAGTGAGACAGAAAACTCAAAAAACCTGCTACTGATCCTAAAATCTCAGTTAGGTTTTTCAGAAGAATATATAACTCCCATGCACCACCTTGAAATTTCATGTATTTCAATATTCCTCTCCTATTATAAAGTAACTTTGGGACATACTTTTAAAAATGCTCTGATGAAAAGCTGTTTTAGGGTCTAGTCCTGTAGTATTTAAGTAGACACAATTTCTCTGGGTGAGGGCATGAGGTATACTTTGTCAGGATTGCAGGACAGATCCTAAATTTAACAGCTGGTTTTGGTTCAGGGCTGTCTGGAACGTAGTGATTCACTTCAGGAGATCTGAGCTATCTTGATGAATGGAATAATGATGTCTGTTTCACATTCTGCTGGGTTGGACTCTGGCCAATTTTGCTGTATGGTAGAATTAAAAGAGCTTGAAACTGTTTTGTATGAGTTATGGGTTACTGCTACAGTGAAGAGATCTGTAGATCACAGTTTGGAGAAACCAGTGACGGAATGTGAGAAACTAAAGTGCCATATAGCGCTGGCAAGTTCTCGGTAGGAGAACTTATGTTATATTAAGCACCTACCAGACATGAAAAATACACACAAAAAAAATCTCTAATTTCTATATTCACAGAATTCTCAAGAAAATGAAATCTTCCAATTTTTATCAGCATCAGCATGTAAAACCTAATCACATTTCACCAGGAATACAAAGATGCAGTTAGAAAGCTCAAGGATGGGTTAACCTTAATGTAACAGGCAATCCAGGCAACCGCTCACACATGAATGGCCACTTTAGATGTTAAAGACATGTTCTTTATGATACCGCTGAGAGAAGAGGATAAACCCCAATTTGCTTTCACTTGGGAAGGAGTGCAGTACACCTTTAACTGGCTGCCTCAAGGATATAAACACTCTCCTACCATTGCTCACAATGCCTTAACCAAACTTCTTGATACTGTAGAAGTGCCATCAAACATCTGCATATATCAATATATAGATGATATTCTAGTTGGAGAAAATAGCAAAGAACAAGTAGGGTAAGTAGTTAAGGTCATCTGGGATTTGCTGACCAAGAATGGACTAGACATCCCAGCTTCCAAATGCCAAGGTCCTGGGCAGGAGATTTAATTCCTAGGAGCTTGGTGTAGAGCCGATGCAGTTGCAGTACCTGATGATACACTGTCAGCTATTGAGAAGGAGCAAACTCCAGGCAATAAGACAGAATTACAGCAACTACTAGGTACATTGGGCTATTGGAGGAAGCATATACTTGGGTTCTCAGTGATTGCCCGCCCTTTGTATGACCTGCTCAGGAGAAATAGGGAATGGGATTGGACTTCACAGCATACAGAAGCCCTTAAGGTGTTGAAGGATGAACTAAAAGCCTGTCAGAGACCAGGTCCATTGCACCCACAAGATCCACTAAGGGTGGAGTGGGGATTTGCAGAACATGCTTCCTATTGCAGCGTGTTTCAAAAGGGACCACAAGGGCAAGCTAGACCTTTATTATTCTCTTCCATCTCATTCAAAGAAACTGAACAACGGTATTCCAAGTGGGAGAAGGGACTCCTTTCACTTACTAGGGCAGTCAAGGAAGTGGAGAAATTGCGTACCTCACAAGCTATCATGGTGCAAGGCCCTTTCCCCCTTCTAAATTTGATCCTTAAGAGAACACCTCCTGCTGAGGGTGTAGCCCAAAAGGCCACAGTACGGAAGTGGTATGCCTACCTAGAAGGAGTTAGTCAGTTACTGCAATTGAGAGAGGGCCCAGTTAAGGCCTCTAAGTTCCAACAACCTGTTAATCCAGATTCAGCCTTCTTAGGCCAACCTTATAAATCTTCCCCGATCAAAGAGGCACCTGAACTATCTGCAAACTCAGATACACAGGGAGTGCGGTTCACTGATGCATCTGCCAGCCAAACAGGATCAATGTGGCAATAGAAAGCAGCAGCATTGGAAATTGGTACCAGGAGAACAGTCACAGAGGAGGGAGAAGGTGGTGCACAGGTGGGAGAACTGCGTGCTCTGCTGCTGGCAGCAGAGAATGGTGCTATCACCATCTATACTGATTCTTCTGCAACCTATAAGGGTGCCACAGAGTGGATATGCCAATGGGAATCCAATGGGTGGGAAGTTGGCCGTACAAAGGTCTGGAGAACTAGGGATTGGCAAAGACTGTTAGAAATAGGCAGATCACGACCCCTAAAGGTGGGATGGGTGAAAGGCTATGCAAGGAATGGAATCCTTGGTGCGAAATGGAACCAATAGGTAGATCATCTAGCCCAAATGAGAGTAACT
>VXBL01001210.1:1805-29977 GCA_013400195.1 Aramus guarauna
GGTTACAGTGATGAAAGCAGAGCAACTGGCAGCGCAGAGGCAAATTCATCTGGGCTGCCCCATTGTGGCAAGATACTGCTGCCCAGCTAGAGGAGCTGGTTGTAAAAGTACATCCTGCTTACATATGCAAGAGTTGGGCCACTGAGGGAAATCAAAACAAGCAGCAGGTGGATCAGTCTGCTAAGACTGAAGTGGCTCAGGCAGATGTGGACTGGCAGCATAAGGGTGAATTATTTATAGCTTGATGGGCCCATGACACCTCAGGCCATCAAGGAAGGGATGCAATATATAGATGGGCTTGTGATCGAGGGGTGGACTTGACCATGGAAGCTGTTGCACAGGTCATCCATGAACGTGAATGATGCACTGGAATCAAGCAAGCCAAGCAGTTAAAGCCTCTCTGGTGTGGTGAACGATGGCTGCAATAAATATGTGGAGTCCTGGCAGATTGATTACATCACACTCCCACAAACCCACCAGGGCGAGCTCTATGTACTTACAGTGGTGGAAGTAGCCGCTGGATGGCTGGAAATATATCCCATGCCACTGCCCAGAGCATTATTCAAAGCCTTGAAAAAATCCTGCGGTGACATGGCACCCCCGAAAGACTTGACTCAGACAACAGGACTCATTTCCAAAACAACCTCATAGACAGCTGGGCCAAAGAGCATGGCATTGAGTGGGCGTATCACACCCCCTGTCACGCCTCCAGGCAAACTGAATGATACAAAGGACTGTTAAAAACTTCACTGAGAGGAATGGGTGGTGTATGAATGATAAGAGAAACTGATACATTATCAGAAGTGCAGTACTACAAATAAAACTATAGCAGCATTCTTACCTGAAATTGCACTAAGACTTTTAGAATAAGTAGAAAACAGTTTTGTGTTTTTACTGATTTTTGTATTCATCTTCTAGACTATCAGTCTTTCTCTTCGTGGTAAGATGAGCTGTAGAATTATTTCATGTGCTATGCCTGTAATTTAACTGCACCTAAATGCAGTGTGCTTTTGTCCTAGCAGGGACTGGGGAGGACAGAAATCAGTAACCGCTGGCTCAATGTGAGAGTTGAGCTGTAAAACTGAGATTTTTTTTTTTTAATGTGGAATTTTTTCAGTTTATAAGCCTTATCAGTGAAAAGTATTAAAATGCTTTATTTCTTTGACCGGTGTTTACAGTATGGTTCAGTTCACTTTTGCAAAAAGGAGGCTGTGTAGATATTAAAGAAGTTATGTACTGTTATGTGTTGAAGAGCAACTCTTCAACTTTTCCTGTCTGATTTTTCTAACACCTCTTAATAAATCTGTGGGTCAATAATCATAATGGCTGGGATTGTTTACAAGTGAATAAGGGCTCTTTTGTATTTACCCATCTGACAAGTGGAACAAAAGAATGGCAGGCAGTTTCTGCTGCTTAACCTGCCTTAGTAGATCTTGTGTCTGCCATGCTGCTGTTATTACTAAGAACAGACTGTTACTGTAGTACCTGCCTATAGCAACAAGGGGTATCTATTGTTAGATTTTAGTTTTTCATTTGAGGTCATTTTTGAAAGAAACAAAGATTTGTTTCGCTGTGGATTATCCTACTTCTGAAACTGCTGTATTAATGCTTCGGAGAAGGCGGATGCTCAGTATCGTTAATGGTATTTTAGTTTTCTTAACTTTTATACTTCTGTTCTTTTAGCTAAAGTCTAGTTAACAGTTCCACTCTTAAAGCTGATAGTCAAACACTTTTCTTGCAGAGTGACGATTGGCCAGTGCATGTGTAAGTTATATATTTGTGTACTATGGAAAAAGGTGTTGTATTTATAACATTATGGGTTGTGTGAAATGAATGCTCAGTGTTGCATTCTGTACATGAGAATCTTTTCCATGGGTTGGTACTACCAGTCATGTGATAAATGTGTTCTGCATTGCTATCTAAATAAATGTTTTTTTCAGTTCTGAGGTCATGAGAACCTGCCTTAGATGTAACAGGATCATACCACTTGGACAGTGGTAATGAAAAAGTTACCATTGGATTAGTGGTTGAAGAGCATTGCAGTGCTGGCATAATGTGATTTTGGAAGATATAGAAAAGTTACCAGATCACTTGTGTATTGGCTAGTAAGCACTGTTAGTGTAAGAACAAGTCTGTATGGAATCTTGAGAAGTTGCAGCCATGGAAGTACTAAGCATTTGTGCATGGTGGTCAGCTGCTGTTGTAGAGGAGTGGAGTTTGCTCACTGTTTTGTTCATTAGGCCCAGTAGAATATTTATTTTAGCATTTTGAGCATGTCAGGATTCTCCAGATCGATGACTGTGATTTGGTTGGGAAAGTTGCAAAGTCAGTTTGAAATACCCTGACTTTTGGAATTTTTTTGGGGGGAGAGAGCCTTAAGGCTTGAGATTGAACACTTCTTTGTTATAAGGTGTGTTATACACAGTTCAGTGTTGACTGGTACGGTAGATGTTGCTGTTTACAGTTTTTCCCTCGTTTTCTGTGCTGAAAAGGTGTTTGGGCTGAAGGCCAAGAATGAAGTTCAGTACTTCAAGGATCAGTGCTTTTTCCTGTAGGTAAAGACAAAAATATTTATGGTAATGACGATGTGATTCTTCATCCAATTTCAGTTCAGACCAGCTTGAAAGTGTGTGTGTGTGTGAGAGAGAGAGTTTCAGATGTTAAATGACACCTTTTAAATTTTTTTCTTTTTTTTTTTTTTTTACATCTCTTTTCAGGGGGTAGAATGCATGAGGGAGACGCTGGCACTGATATTTTTTAGTATTTAAATAGGTTATTTTTTTAATTTTCACTGCGAACCACTAAAAATCATATTTTTATACGGGAGAAGACAATGGTATCTCAGATTGCTATTGAGAAGTGTGAGTGAACGATGATGATGCAGACAAATTTATTTTATGTATAGTCCAACAAAACTTATAAAAAAATGTTGCTGGCAATTTTTCTTATTTTATATCAGTCCTTTCTAGCATTTGGCTTAAGAAAATGTACAGAATTTTTCAGTTTACATGTAAAGTAATTTTTTTTCCCTGGAATAAGTGCAAGAGATCTGGTAAGAATGACAACTGCATAAATTTAAATGTAACTTATAGGTGCACATTTTAGTGTTTCTGAGAAGCAATCATTACTGACCATAAGAAGCCTGGTGGTATAAAAATATTTGTATTGATTTTTGGAATATGACATCACCCACAGATTGTAGAGAGTAATCAATGTTTTTTGTATAGAATGTAATGGATAGCTGTAATTGTGAAGGAGGCTTGATGGTACAGTTCACAGAACATTGTGAAGGCTAGGTAAATGGGTATTTGATAAGGCTTACAATAAAAATGCATGTCTAATTCTTTTTTAGTAGCATAAGTAACTAGTTATATTAGAACTATTTTAATGGAAAAATCTTACTGTTGTATTACTGTTTCTTATATTTGCAAGCATATTCTTATATTTGTAAATAAGAAAGGTAGTCTAAGTATTGTGGTGCGTGCCTCCAACGCATTTTAGCAGTGCTGAAGTCATACTGCTTATATAGTGTCTTATTCTATGTTTAGAGTTTTACAGTGCATGTATGATCATGGTTTCAGTAGCCATAAGCTGCTACATTTTCTGAGATTGTATGACCTTCTGTGTATGCTGCTTTGGTTATGTATATGCATGATTTTGTGTGTGCTGCTTTAGTTTAAGTCAAAAGCCATGTATGGCACTTTCTTGGATTTTTAAATCACTTTCAGAGGTTTCAGGCCAGATTCTGTAGTCTTAGTAGGGAATATCTGTGTTTGTGGCAGGTTGTTGAATTGCATTCTTGACAGACTACCAGTATGAATGTGCCATGGAAGATGGCTGTTACTGCAAATCTTTGATCTGCTGAGTTTAGGGTATTTTGCTAATGAATTAGGGTATTTTTTGCTAATGAATTAGGGTATTTTGTCTAATGAATTACCATATATGAAAATTAAAACTAGAAATAAAAGGTAGTGGAGTGTAGGAAGCTGAATGCAGAACAGCTTGTTCTGCAAATGCAATCTAGTGTATTTTACTGGCATTTATGGATCTGATTTAACAAACAATCTAAACAATAAGATAAAATGCAGATCACATCAGTAGGTGTGTTCTTGACTGGCTTAGAGGAAACTCTAAAAGGAAACTGAAAAGCTACTTACTTGCTTAATAGCTTTACAAAGGTTGTATTTTATAGAGATATTTTGCCAAGATGTAGCTCAAAATTCAGTCAGTGGTAGATTGGGAACACGAGGTTGAATACAAGTGGTATTGCCATTGACCTGCATGTTACATATTTCTTGACAGTCTCTGCTGCTTGTTTATCAAGTTTTTGTTTTGTTTTGTTTTTCTGAATGAGGACACACACATGCAATAATTGAGACTACTGTGTAGTATCTGTGTTAAAGCAAGTAGCTGGATTTTTTGCTTTAAGACACAGATCTATGTACCTGCTAGTCTTTATGTATATTGCATTAGATAATTGCAGTGAACAGCATGTAGCCTCAGGCTTAAATCAGACTTGATGCTGAAGTTCTTGAAAAAGACCTGTCGCGGTGAGGGAAGACTCGGACACTCAATATGAGCAATCAGCAAGCTTCGATTTATTAGCCAACGTGTTGAATACTTTATACAGTTCATAATTAGCTAATGCGTATTGCAAAACCTAAGCTCATTATTGGATAGCTCTCTAAACGTCACTCTGCCCATACCTCCTCATTCCTTTCTTATCTACATTCTCTTTTTCTCATGCTTAGCTAACCACAAGGGTCCCGTCTTGTTCTTTCTTAACTGTCAAGGATGATATATGCTTGCTACATTAGTAACTTATATCAGTTGAGTTCGATGCCTACTCAGCTCTTGCTCGACCAGCTGCAGCATATCTACATGACCCTTGTCAGCCAACCACTCTTCCACAAAGACCAGCCAAGGTGGATAACAGTCATGAACTAGAAATAACTTCTACTTGATTCTCTTTATTTTAAAGATGTTTGACAAATACAGTTGTAATCTACCAATGTTTTCTTTAATGTTTTTATCTTGTCATCATTATAGAGGAAGACAGACCTGTCAGCTTTAAAAACATTCTGGACATCATGTACCTAAACATGGTGGACTAAAGAATTTGAGTGATTGACCAGTCTTAACAGGTGACAGAGGTGGTTCTATTCAATAACTCATTATTTGGTGCTAAGAAACTGGGAACAGGAGAGAAAAGAAAAACCCAGCACTTGTTTTCCTTTTCTACTCTTTGACTATAAAGCAGAGTGTAAGTCTGACTCAGTAGTAGTAAAATATTAGAGGTATTGCAATGTGCACAGTTGTGGAAAAAATGATGAGTTGGATGTTATGTGCCCCTATTTGATACTTTTGATGATGATTTTTATGATATTTTGATACTAGTTTTTATTTTGATGATATTTTGATGATGCACAATTTTTGTCATAGCATAGTAATTTATACAGAATACTTAATGCTATTTTCTTGATCTGATAAACACAATGTGGTAGTCTTTGCTTAACTGGGCACACCTAAACTGCAGTAAGCCAAAAGTGAGTGAACAAACAAATACACTACTGTCATCATCTCCACATTCCCACTCTTCTGCCAGGATATCTCCTGTGTGTACCATATGTGACACAATCATCTGACTGAGGGCTCCAGCGTCAAGCCATACATTTAATATTAGCAAAAGCTTAGTTTCTTATTTTTAGATAAAAAATAAATATAAGTTCTCATATTTTTTTTCCAGCACCCCAATGGATAATCTTGCACACTTTTTGAGCATGTGCACTCTATTTTAGAGACCACTATTTCACAGAAAGAAGGCTGGGATGTGTTTTACAAGGTCTCAGTATTTCCTTCTTATATTCTTACACCAAAGGGCTTCAGTGGTTGAAGCCAGACTAAATCAAAATGGAAATAAAATACACGCTCTTAATTGGTAATAAGTGTTGGAATATCCTGTCAAGAAAAAGGTGAATTATTCATTTCTTAGAAATGAAAGTTTCTTTTTTTTTCCAATTTACCTTATTTTTCTTAAAGATTTATATAAAGGAGTTTACATTTATATCTCTATTGTGGGGGAAGAAAACCCAGATGCTGTTTGTTACTGACATGTTACTTTCTGGCTTTTCTAGAGATCTAGAGACATGAAGAAATAATGCAAATAACAAAATGATGGTAGGTTATTGTTTTTAAGCAAAAGCAGTGAGACTTTTGATTAAAAAACAACAAACCCTAAAACTATTAATATGAAATGTTTTTATAAACACAGGGAATTTTAGACATAATACTCCATATCTGCCTTGCAGAAGGTACTGACTTAATGTGTTAAACACAATTTTAGGGTGTTCTGGAGTTTTTATCTAATTAGAAGATAAAGTGTTGTGGGTAATATAAGTACTACTCTTGGCATGTTAAATAAAATGAAATTGATCACAGCTGAAACCCAAACTCTCTGACCTGGACGTATATTTCACAGGACTGGCTGTGGTGCTTTCATGATAGGACAGTAAAAGAAAATGTGAAAGGGTGTTTTTGACATCATGTATAAACAGACTTCTGAAACTGGCAACTCTGCCTACAAATCTGATCATGTCACAAATACCTTTCTACAAATGTTTCCTCTTTTACCAGCGTGTAGTCATGCAAACGAGTTCTATAAATCTGGACAAAGCCCAAAAGTCTTCTGGCTTCTGTATTTTTGAAGTGTGTTTATTATTTTTAAATGTTATAAAGAGACATAGAGCAGATGTAGTGGTAATAGAGGAGACTAACTTCTCTTGAGAATATTTTGGAGTTAATGTCTTTAAACGTGCAAATAGAGGAACAGAGATTCTAAGAATATGTCTCAGGCCACAGGCGTGCTGTTTCTTCCAAATTCACAGTGCTTTTCTTTCTCTTTATATGCTTGGGTGGTTTGTGTTTCTTGGGTTGGTTTTTTTTGCTTACGTTTCTGTGCATCTGTTGGACACTTTGCTGCTACAGATACACCTACCTTACCACGTGTGATTCCACCATACCAGAAAGCGGAGGCAGAAGACTTGAATTCTAGAGTTGTAATATACCCTTATGTGTACAATACCTTTTCTGATCCATTATCTGATAATTAGAGATGATCTTTTTAGAATTAAAAACACTGTCTTGTAATGTGTTCTGCAATGTGCTCTGTGCTCCTTCATTAGTAGCAATAAGCTACTCTTGTGAAGTCTTTCTGAAATGGGTATGATTAAGCATGTTAAGTATATTAGTACAGATAGGCGTTTGATTATGCATATTTAAAAAATAAATGGAAGCTCTAGTCTTCAGAAAATTGAACAGTTAAATGGGATTTTTAGTGGTTATGTTTTCAGTATTCTCATTTGTAGGAAAAGAGATTAGTGAAAATGCTTTTTAAAATGCTGCATTCATTTGCTTTTAATTTTGCTAAAACTGTTAAGTTTTGAGGGTTTTTTTTACCCAAAACTGTAGTGGACACAATTACAAATATGTGCCCTGAGTGTAAATAATTCTGTAGTAAGGTATGAAAAACTTGTGACTTGATGTACCTCAAAAAACACCCAGACTTAGGGATGTTTTAATTTTTAAGCTTACATTTGCTCTACAGAGAAAGAAGGTGAAATCTAGTGTTTCATTACAGTATTCTGAAAATATATTTTTGTAGTTCTTTATAGTACAGTATTGTAACAATGAACACCATAGAAAAAACTCACATGAAAGGAAAAATATGTTTTCAGATTATTTTTAATATTTAGAGTAAAGGAGACACAGAGGATTCATACTAAAAAGCAAAACCAATCCACAATAACTAGCTTCCTTTAAGAGAATAGACTTTATTCTGCTGAATGAGGAAGAGGTCCTGTGCATATGAGGAAGTGCAAGATGAATAGAGGCAATGATACCAAGCTTTTTGTAATGATATAGTCACATAATTCATATTTACAAAAAGGCAAAAGTAAAATTGGATCATAAGACTTTAAATACTGATATTTTCAAACTTCCGGATTGCCTAGTTTCTTAAGGCAGGTGTTTATATAAAGCTATAAATTCTAGAAGTGCAGAATATTTTTGTATTAATTTTTGGAATATATGTGCTGTTCACTGAACTGATAAAGTATATATGAAGATATATGAACATGAGGATAGACAGTGGAATTGTTGCTAGTGTAAATTGTAAATGCAATGCTTGAGAATATTAAAGAACATTTCCTGCCTTTTGATGCCTGCATTTATTTGTCAAATATTCTTTCAGGACTCACTTTCTAATAAAGTGGGTGATCTTACACACACTGCGAACTTAAACTGAAAGTTGGTTATGCCTCTACTAAAGGTTTAGATACCTTTAATTGGTTTGTTAAACATATTTAACTGATTCTCCTGCTGTGCCAGGAGAAGCCTTGTTATATGTACGTGCTTATTATGCTTCTGTTCAGGGAAAAGAAGTAATTTTTTCAGATACCATAGTTTTCCTGGTCTAAGCTGTGCACATCAAGAGAGCTTTGTTCAATGATTCTGTTAATGGACTAGATAGTAAGGGAATCTTCTCAGTGCAACTCGTGACTTTTAGCCATAGTTTTCAAGACATTTATGGCCTCGGTATCACCAGCTGTCTGAGGAAATGTATATTCTATGTGTTCCTGCCAGGGTTTCTGGAATGCTGCCATCAAAAGCACAACAAAAAAAAGTAATTTTTTTGACAGAATAGTATAGTCTTCATTTTTTGTAGTTTTTATGAACAGCAAATTAACATATTGTTCAAGTGTTTTGTGTTAGAGAACATAACACTTACTTTACATCATGATAAATGTTAGATTTAGAAATAAAATATCAGAGTGACAGTTCACATTTTAGACTCCATGCAAGATTTGTAAACAAATGCAGCTTTAACACTGAATTTGCCTTTTGCCCTCCTAGATAGATGTGTTTTATACCTGTTTACAGAGTATTTAAGCGATTGTTACTTGATCGTACAGTGGGATATTTTTATTCCTAGATATTGTGTTTGGAAATGATGTATGTTTTGTTCTGAAGTTAATTGATATTTTAATAATTTTCTAAGTAATAAATCAAGCACAAATAAAACTTAAAAAATCGTGTTTGTTAATATAAAATTTTAAATCTGAAATGGTTTTATTCAAAGATCTTTTTCTTACAAACAATTTTAATAATTTCTTCCAAATAATTTTAATGGATTCCTTCTGGAAATCAATTTTTGAAATAAGAAGTTAAGAGTGGTGTCTGGTGTGATACTTCAGAAGTGAAATCAAGATGAAACTTTATCACAGGTTCTACTTGAGACTTCCAAAAATTCCCTTTGTCATCTGTTCTTACACTTACATCAAAAAAATCCCTGTCCTTCATAAGGTTTGAATTAATAAATCTCAGTCTACCATACATTTTACTAGAAATCTAGATTAAAAAACAAACACAAAAAAAGCCCCAACCCAAGCTTCCACTTGGTGGTCTTTAGATTTTTAATGGACTAACTCACATTTAAGAAAAATTTTTTCTTTTATGTGCTATTTAAACAGGAGATGCCTTCCAATGCAAACTTAAGTAGAAAATGCTTGTATTTGGAAAAAAATTAATAGTAGCAAGTGATGACTGGCAATTTGTCGTCTATGGTATTTTTATTTTGATGATGTATTTAAAACTTGTCTTAATGTGTCATTAGACTTGAGGATTCATTAATATCTTTTGGATTTTTGAATGATTTCTATAGAAAATAAGGTGGGTTTCTTTGTGAATGTAGGTTTGTCATGGCATTAACTTTAAGAGTTTAATTTAAATGCCTATTTTTTAAAAAGGAGATTATTTAAACCTCTATACCTTTATAAATTCTATTTCAATTTACTGTTGCAAAATGAACAGATAGGTTATGATTTTGTTTGTTTGTTAATACAAAGCTTTAAATCTTTCACAGGTCAAGCATGTATTAGTCATAAAGTATTTAATGAAACTGGTACCACCTTCATTGCACCTGTTATCTTTTACCTGTAGTTTTCATGAGGTTTTATTGTTGCTTTTGTGTGAAAAATGTGTTTTTAACTTAATAGCAACTTTAATTTGGGTAGAAATTTTATTGGTATGTTCATTAATCTTATTTAACCCCTTGTAATTACTTTGTATCTTCATTTTACAGATGGCATACCTCAGGTTTACTATTTTGGCCCATGTGGCAAATATAATGCTATGGTGCTAGAACTACTTGGACCTAGTCTGGAAGATTTATTTGACTTGTGTGGTAGGACATTTTCTCTTAAAACCGTTCTTATGATAGCCATACAGTTGGTAAGTAGAATAGATATTAATTTGAGTGTTCATTAGAATAACTAAGTTCAGTCTTCAATGGATTAAATGCTTATTTCACTTAAGAGATTTGCACTTCCCATGTTTTAAATTGATGTTGGTGGCTTCTAAAGACCCTGTGATACAGTGTTAGCGGGAAGACTGTCTTATGTCACTTTTGTTTACTTTGTTCTGGTTTTTCAAGACTAATTGCGTGAATGTAGTTTCATTAGGTCTTCTGAATTCTCCTAATCCTAAACTAAAATAATGAATTTTAGTTTGACATAATTAAAAAGAGAACCTTCATGAAATAAAAATAATTTTAATCCATGAAAGCAGTTGGATGATGGGACTCCTAAATAGCATAAATATTCTTCCTGGATATTCTCAGAATGAAAGAAAGCAAACAAATAAACAAAAAAATCCCCCAAACCCTTCTAGAAATAATAAAATAGCACAAAACTATTCAATGACTATTTCGTCCCTTTTTTGAAGATTTCCTGCTTTGGTTCCCATCTGAGAGTGGGTATAAGTGCAAAAAGAGAAAGAAGAATAAGGCTTTGCATGTTTACCTTGATACAATATGTTTTCAATTAGTCCTTATGAAATATTAATAGAATATTAATATTATTATGATACTGAACTTCCACTTCCCTAAATAAGTAGTGGTATTTTTACCCATTAAGAGTAAAAATAGCTGTTTAAAACACAACTATAATTGGATAATAGGCCTGCAACTATAGACACAGACAGACTCAACTTATTTACAGCTGAAGTGACAAAGTTCATCTTTTAAAATGATCGAATCATCACAGATCCAATTATCATCTTTATTTAATACTTGCTGTTCCTTTCTGAATATATAAATTTTGATAGAAAGTGATCCAGCTAGAATGGAGGTTATTTGCATAGGGATGAACTTTTAGTGCTTCTCTTGTTTATACCTTCAACAATGTAATAGATCTATGTGGAACTTTTCTGCTCACTGCTTGATGACATAATTTCTGGTTATAGTTTTAATGTGCATGAAACATACTTGGTGCCAGCTGTTCTTAAAGAAGATAACTTCTGTAATATACTGATTCATGTCTAATGTCAAGTGTGAAAGTTTCCAATACACAATGTGATGTATCTGCTTATGGGATGCATACAATTTTCATTGACTTTGTAACTTAGAGATGCCTATTTAAGAGCAATAGCCCTTTGATTTCGAGGTGATAGGAGGGATGATTTCTTCGAAATATAAAATCAGTATAAGATATTTAGCTTCTACCACAATTTAACATTGCAACCTGAAGCTTAAACTAAACTTCCTGTTGTTTTTTCCCTTTATTAAAGATTTCTCGTATGGAGTATGTCCATTCAAAGAACTTGATATACAGAGATGTAAAACCTGAGAACTTCTTAATAGGACGACCTGGAAATAGAACCCAGCAAATCATTCATATTATAGATTTTGGTTTGGCAAAGGAGTATATAGATCCAGAAACAAAGAAGCACATACCATATCGAGAACACAAGAGCCTTACAGGAACGGCTAGATACATGAGTATAAATACACATTTAGGAAAAGGTACGTGTGTCTTTTAGTGCAGAAACAAGAAGGCAAGAGCTGTAATTTGTCTGAAATCATCTTGTTTTCAATTTGTAATTTTTTTAGGTTTGTGGTCATTAAGAGCTGCAAGTTTTGTGTACTGTGCAAAATTATAGTTTGTCCTTATGGAAAGACTATTTATGAGAATAAGGTTCTCTGGGTCTCTAATCATCATGGTCATGTCTCAGCAAATAATGATGTTATTTTGGTTAGATATCCATAAAAGAAAGATGAGGAGTATCTTTTTGTATCATAACATCTTCACATTAGAAGTATGCCGTGGTGGAGTGGGCGGGAAATAGATGTGCTTATTAAAGATATCAAAGTGAATAGATTGCAACAACACAGGTTTTCAATGCTATGTTGCCAGTTTTTTAATCCCATTGAAATGCTGCATGTAGTGGAATAAAGGTAGCTTATATTTGGTGCTAATTTCTTGATTTTTTTTTTTTTTTTTACTGCTTATACTGTTAATGTTGCTTTGTCAGAGTAGTTAAAGGTTTTGCTAGTGTTGTAAATATGATGAGCTAAAGAAATGACAGGATATATACAAAGAGGTATGTTGTTATTATTGAATTAATAAATTTAGCTGGAAAAACATGTGTGAGCACTTGAAGCGGTCTTTGTTTATTCCAGTTATATAGAGGTTTTCTAGTGAAACCAGGTTTGACACCTTTGAATTTCTGTAAACCAGTTGCATATCATTGCATGGTAATCACTACTTAGATGGCTCTTTGAATTGGTCATAAAAAATGTTGCACAGTATTTAATGGTTCAAAGATACTTCATGTTAATATGGCAAATGAGAAACCATTCAAATTTTCCAGATAGTAATAAGGTATTTTATCAATAATACCAGACCATAGTAGCTTGTGGTTAGCAGTCATAGCTGATGAAATTATGTTAACATGTAGAGTCATAGAATCATTTAGGTTGGAAAAGACCTTTAAGATCATCAGGTCCAACTGTTAACCTAACACTGCCAAGATCACCACTAAACCATGTCACTAAGGACCACATGTACGCATCTTTTAAATACCTCCAGGGGGATGGTGACTCAACCACTTCCCTGGGCAGCCTGTTCCAGTGCTTGACAATACCTTCCGGTGAAGAAATTTTTCCTAACGTCCAATCTAAACCTCCCCTGGCGCAACTTCCCCCCATTTCCTTTTGTCCTATCACTTGTTACTTGGGAGAAGAGACCAACACGCACTTTGATACAACCTCCTTCCAGGTAGTTGTAGTGAGTGAGAAGGTCTCCCCTCAGCCTCCTCTTCTCCAGGCTAAACAACCCCTGTTCCCTCAGCCGTTCCTTATAAGACTTGTACTCTAGACCTTTCACCAGCTTTGTTGGCTTCCTTGGGCATGCTCCAGTACCTCAAATGTAATTCAATTTGATATATTTTTTATAATAGAGCCATAATAGATTTCCTTTAAAGAATTAAAATTAGGCATGTGTGTTCAGCCTTTATGTTTTTTTTTTTTAAAAAAGGAAATGACTTACCTCATCTATAGGCAAAAAATTTTTTACTGAATCAGTGTGAGGCTCTTCTGCTTATTTCTGCTTTTCTCTTGGTGCCTGCCTTAGTCTCAAAATAAATCAGGATGAAAGACCTGTCTAACTTTCTTGACTACTAAACTAGCTTCAGATACGCCTTTTCTATGAAAACGTAGAGAAAGAATATATGCAATTGCTGTTTAGTGCATTCCATGGCAAATAGAGATCTATGTTTACAACACGTCATTCAGCAGCACTTCAGGACAGCAAACTTGGGAAATTTGCAGCATCTTCAGGCAAATTAAAAATGTAGAGCTTTTTCAAATCAAACAAAACCTGCAAATCTTCGAAACAGACTTAAATAGGTACATTTAACTGATGAAGATGTTTTTCTATGTTGTCATTTCAAAAGGCTATTGATTTCACGTGGCCAAACATTACTTTAAAATTAATTTTGAATTATATTTCACCCGATTTGCATCTCTGCGGCCTCTGGCTTTTTTGTTTCTTCAAAAGCAAAGCTGAAGGATTTAATTTCACGATGTGCAAATCAATTCTGCCGTTCATTCCAGATTTTGGCTTGAGTTGATCTTGATTTCTCCACACAGATTCTTAAAGCAACCTCAAATTTTTCACTTAAGTAGGAAGAAAAAAGCAGGTGTATCTATGGCTATGTTATGCATCCATATGTAAGATTAACAGTGCATATAAAATCTCCAAAGTATTAGAAAAAATATAGTCAGAAATCATTGAATCAAACAATTGCTGAAAGGCGATCCCTATCATTTGATAAGAGTTATATTTGGGTACTGTATACCTAAATTTAAATAACTTCTTACATATTTACACATTGCATTTTTTGGGGCGGAAATGGAAGAAGTGCTGTTTAATGTGTAACTGTCTTGCCTCTGTATCTGGTACCTGATTTTGAAGGCAGCCTTTTGAGTTGCTTTTGAAATCTCATTGGCAGTCCTGGAAACATCTTCACAGGGTGGCACCCTTCTTTATATGCATGCTTTTAGGGGGAAGTTCTGAAAATAAGACAAAATAATAGTTGCTTCCCTTTTTAAAGGTGGGAGATTGAGTTCTTGTGCCCATCTTTCCAGTTTTTTGGAATTGCTTGTGTAGAAAGTAGGGAATTCATTAAAGTAAGTAAAAGATACTTGAGATAGTTTCTGCTAAGTATATGAAGCACCAGTGTAGTTCTTTGTACTTACACATCAGGAATGCACAAATTTCAACAATATTGTTTGTCAAAGAAACACATTTAATATCTAGAATATAACCAAGTCTTGTGAAAAGCAATTAAGACTTTTGGCTCTGTGAGGATCCTTGCATCAAGCTTGCTTGGCTAAGCTTAGTAAGTGCATTTATATGTAATGGAGCAGCTGTGAAACAGTTATGCAGTTTACTTTCTTTTTTTATGACTACAGCTTTTGTACATAAAGAAGTTAATCAACATACAAAGTTGAACTGTCATGTTGTAGTTGAACCAATGATACGAAACAGGTGAGAAATGTCTTCCTTTTGCTGGCCAGTTGAGTCTTGGTAGTTTGACTAGTTTGAGGGAACTCAATGTGACTTCCTTTTCTCATAATATAAATGAATTCTAGAAGCACCCTTTCTTCAAATAAGCAATTTGTGACCAAGGTTGTCATGGGCAAAAGAGCTGAGGAGAAGGGCCTAAGTTTTGAACTTTGACTTAAGTATTTAAATAGCCTTGGTTTCCATATTTAGTTTCCAAAACATTCTGTGCTTCTTCAGAAGATTTTTCAATACCTGAAGTATGTCAGTGTCTTCATATACTTTTCTACTCAGCTCTTCACTGATGAGCAAGATTTTTTTAAGCAAAAATAATCTTTACAAAATAGTATTAATAGTGATTCCATTGGGAGATATAATAGTGTGCACTTTTGCACAGTGTCCTCAAAGCAATCTACAGTGTTAAAAATGCAAATTACTGTATTTGTAGTTCATATCTTTAAAGATTGTTTGTTAGTATTAATTCTAAATAGTTTAATCTGAGTACAGTGATAAGACATTTAAGAATTTCAAAGTTTTTAATAAATGAAAGTAAATTTTACAAGAAATTGTGTAGCAGTTTACTGTAGGTTTTGGATTAAAACGTATAGCTTGCAGTATGATAGCAGATTGTAAGTTGTGCCACTGAAGGTGATGCTTACTTGCAGAAGGAAAGAGTAATGATTGGTAATAGCTTTCATGGAAAGGAAGACCAAATGGATAATGAAAATTATGAACAACTATAGGTTTCAGCATTAGGTATTAAAGCTAACAAACCATTCAGTTTATTGAAATATAAACTGCACTGAAAAGGTGTTGTGTTTCAGCAGTTAATACAAGTGTTCAGTTATCCCTGCCATGGGACTGCAATTTCAGGGTATAAGGGGAAGTCCAAACTCAGTGTTAACATCTGATATTCATCTTCTACTGTCATTGACCACTAGCCTCCAAAGGCTGATTTTGTTAGATACTGACTACTTCAGAGCTGACAAATGTCTTTGCTTTCAACTGTCTACCCACATGTTTTCATGTGGACAGGGGAAAGGAGGGGGGAGACTCTCTCCTTGTTTCAACTGACACTTAAGAGCGTCAGGGTATTACCCTCATTCTGTTTTGTGGATCTTCAGCTGTTGATTTGAGTCTCAGAAAATGTCTCAAAATTAGAAGGTACTGGTTATGTATTTCAGCAGTGGACAGTTTAAATGTCAGCATCCCCATTTGCCATAGCATCATGGTCTCTGTGGTTTCTTTCCTCATTACAGAAGTGTCTGGTGATCCTTGGCAAGTAAAGAAAGATTCCAGTGGTGGACTGCTAATCACACAATGGTTGAGGCTGGCACAGACCTCTGGATGTTATCTTGTTCAACCTCCCTGCTCAAACAGGGCAAGATAGTGCTGGTTGTCCAGAACTGTGTCCAGATGGCTTTAGAATATCTCCAAGAAGGAGACTCCTCAAGCTGTTTGGTCAGCCTGTGCCAGTAATACATATTCCTGTAGTACCTACAGAACAGAAAACTTTACCTACTTTCTTACCACATTAAGTTGTTAGTTTTAGTAGTTGCAGTTGAAAGTTTGTCAGATGGATAAAAGGTTTATTTATTAACTTTAATAGTTATTAGAAGTAATGGTCATGAGCTTAAATTATTTTTTTAAATTGTTTTACAGTTGTGTAAGAATAGGAATCCTTTCCCTTTTTCAGTTAAATTGGTTTCCACAATGGTACTGAAACCACATCTGAGAACTGGCCTACTAGAACACATTTTGGCCTTTCCCCCATGTTAGAAATGAAATACAGTATGCCAGCTTTATTTCAGCAGTTCCTTCAGTGTTTGAAAATGGAAGGAGAATCCTATCTCTATAATGCAATCTTTAAGATCTTTAAGATTAGATTAAATGATTTCTCACTTAAAGAATGATAGCATAAATTCTAGTGTTTCCTGATAGTATCATGGTTCTTTAACACTTAGAACACTTTTAAAAATTTGGTAGCAGGTTTGAACTCCTTAAACTTAACTTTTAGAACGTAAGTTCCTCAAGTAAAGGAAGCATTCACTTTATTTTTCAGGAATGGTATAGCAAGTTGGTGTCAGCTTAAGGTGATACAACCAATTTTAAAATCGAATAAGCTTTTTTAGTCCTTTTTAAATAAGAGAATACCCACCCTCCCCATATCATTTAAGAAAAAAAAAAAAAAGTAAAACTGGTAATTACTTCAGAATATAACTGAATTTTGAGGGGATTACATGTCTGATATTAACACAGGAATGTGGTAAATTACACTTTCTCCTTCAAGGGAGACTTTTCCACCCCCTAGGTAGAATCTGGATCTCTAGTTGGACAAGTTTGTTTTTGTCTAATGGTAACTTGTTTAATATGTACGAAAGTTCTGCTGAATTTAACTTATGTGTCATGGGTAGTTCTGTACTCCTCAGCCTGATGCAAAACCATGCAGAATAGTGGATAGGTAGATACTGACCCCACTGGAAAAGGTAGCTGTGACAAAGCTAACACTTTATTAATAGCTTGTCTCACACTACTGTAGTAAGTTTCCTTCTCTTGGGATATTTTGAAATATATGTATAACTATTAAATGTAGATGGAAAAAGTTTAGAATGCCTTTCTGAAATCTCCAGTGATGTTGCTAACCATGTAAAGGAGCACAACCTCATGTAATATCTCTACTTCAGATCAAACTCAGAGCAGTGATTCTTCTTAGTGATTATTAGCAGTGATTATTTTGCAGGCATTTCTTGGGTGACAGAACTAATCATTATGATCTCTTAGATCTGATGAACACTGAACAGTGTGAATGGGGCTCTTACTTTCATAGCCTCTCCTTTATGCAGAGGGTTTTTTTCCTGTATGTTCTGTGATTCCCCTCTAAAAGTGTAGAATTTCTTTAATTCGTGCAGTGGGATCTTTAAACTCTCTTGTCCCTTTGGTTGCAGAGACAGTGGTATGTATGATACATTCAGCACTGAAAATACTGAGAGTTTTTTAGGGCAATTATTTTTAGTCTGTAGGTAATTTTCCTAGCAACTTGGTCTGATAGCAAAACTAATGCATGTACTACTGCTTCTTGACAATCCAAGGTGTCAGTTGATCCTTGTAAAAAGTGTGTTTTCAGTAAAGAGGGAGACTGTCAGATTCACGTTATCTTATAGGTTGATTTCAAGTATGCACTTACTGAACAGTAATTTGTTCTATGTTAGAAAGTATGAATAAGAAAGTACATTGTCCTTTGATCGAAAGTGCGTTTAGGATCCATAGTGTTTAAAACTGTCATAACAAATGCATAGTAACTGTAAAGACTTTAAATGTTTGTATGTGTTTGGTTGAAACTTGCACAAAATTACCAAGGCCTACGCTTTTGAGGTATAGACAGAAGATGATTTATAGATACCAAACATTGTGTAGCCACTTATTTCAGCAATCTTTTGTTCCAGAAATATACATTTGATCAAGGATTTCTGGTAGCTTTGTGCCAAACTGGGAGTTTGTATCTGGAATATAAGGTGTTTTGTCTATGTGAAAAATAATGTGGCTTTATTCAGATAGGTACTTAAAGGAAATACAAATATTCCACAGCCCTTATCAGCATGTAGCTGGTGCTCTTGCTTCTATAAGGTAATTTTTCTTGGGGATAAAATTACTCCATGCTTCTTTTCCAGTCCCCTTCATTTTCAGGAAGGCAGAGAGGAATCTAAAGAATGAAGATTCTGACTGGGAGCTAAGGAAGATGAAAATCTGTGTCTGTAAAAGTCCTATAATTTTCTGTATTTCCTGGAAATCTAAATTAGTAATTGTTTTGGGATTTCACTAAATTCAGAAAAGCAGCATACTGAATGGTTGTCTAAGTTATTTGGCTAGAAGAAGTGTAGTCACATGAAGCTGTAATACCTATATATGACTGTCTCTAATGGTCTCTGGGGAGCAACAAATATCCTTAGGTGTATTGGTCTTTTCTCAGTAGTGCTTAGTTATCGAAGAGGAAGAGGTTAGCTGTCTTACAGAGAATGCCTGAGACACTTTTCAGAATGAAACAACTTTGCTTTTTAATGCTGATTGAAAGGCCAAATGAAGCAAATGTCTTTCAACAGTACTTATATTCAAGCAAAACCAAAAAAACCCCTACTCTTACCTTTTAGTAGATCTATTCTGTTATCTGAACTGTCATATGTTCTAGATTTAAAATCAATTTTTTAAGGCCTGGATGTTTTTGTAATCTAAACCAGCAACAAATAATTCTACATACCATCTTTTTCGTGATTTTATAGAGGAAAAATGAGTTCAATTAAAGCTTTCTTAAAATGTTGCAAGTTCACAACTAATGGATCAAAAGATATCAGAATTAAAATGCAATTATATATGTAAAGGGTCAAAATATATTTTAAAATAATAAGAACAGTTTCTTATGGCAAGATAATTTGTTTAAAATACTGTTGAGATCAATATACCTGCAGTGTGCATCTGCTTTTTTGTTTGAGCTGTGTTCTTAATGGAGTCCATAGTACACAAGAAACCCCTCACATGCTCAGTTTGATTCCAAGTACTTTGTAACTCCCAATTATTTTTATATAATTTGGAAGCTAACCTTTTAAATATAATGTAAAATGCCACAGATTGAATGTTCTAATAATATTTGAATTTTGTTTCAGAGCAAAGTAGAAGAGATGATTTGGAAGCTTTAGGTCATATGTTTATGTATTTTCTCAGAGGAAGCCTTCCATGGCAAGGTTTAAAGGTAGTGGTTTTTGATATCTTCCTCTATCCTGTTTTCAGATCATCAGCTTTTCTTGCTATGATCTTTTTTCTTTTTGAAAGTTTGTCTGCAAGCTGTTTAACGTCAGGAGCTTGTTTTGCTCTTGTATCATAGGCTGATACATTAAAAGAACGTTACCAGAAGATTGGAGACACGAAACGAGCAACCCCTATAGAAGTATTGTGTGAAAACTTCCCAGGTAATGTCTACTGTTAATAAAAATGTTGTGTATTGATTTAGGAAATGAAACTGGCACAGATAATTGTTTAATATCTGGTTTTTAAAAATGAATCAAATAATGCTTCCAGCTATATATATATATATATTACATAATATGGTAATAGAATCAAGAATAATCCATTGAAGCAGCAGTAAGCTAATGCTGGTGTTCTTCAAAGATAGATTCTTCTAAAGGAAATGTTAAAAAAATACTGTGATAAATATTCTTACATTGATCAACTAGTCTACACTTGTATCTTCAGACACAAAGTTTTGCAATTTTTTCAGCTCAAATCTGATATCCCTTTTTAAAACAAGTTGCATTAGGAGCAGCTTGAAATAATATTTAAAATATCTTGCAAGTAGTTTCAGGTGTCACTTCCTAGTTCTTAAGTATGTAGAGCATCAAAGAGATATTGGAAGATTGGAGAGAATCAAATATGATTTTTTTTTAAAAAGTTGGACTAAGTGGGACAGCCAACACACACACACAACATGGACACAATTTTGCCAAAATAAAAATAAGCACCTTGAAAAGTAATCACAATATCATCGATAGGCAAAATGGATTTGCTGAGAATAACGTATGACGAACTGATTTGATTTCCTCTTATGAAAGGAAATCTTGTCCACGTCAGGCGTTGTGGGACAGGAGGCAGATGTTTTGTGTCATGAAATCTTAGTACTTTTGCTTTTGACAGTCTTTTTAAATATCCTCACAAGTAATCAAGAGGAATCTGCTATGGGAAGAAGAATGTAAAACAATTTGAAGTAAAGTACATTGTTGTCAAATTTGAAACACGAAATGGTATTCCACATAGATCTGTGCTAGATCTGTTCAGTGGTTTTGAGTGCCTTGTATAATTGAGAATGTTTGTTAAATATGCAAATATAAGTTTGAAATTTGTAGGCTCAATAGTGGGGTTAGAATGATAGGATCCTGACAGATTACAACTACAGTCTTAAAAACAGGTACAGTTCAATAAATCATATTCAAAGTAGTATATGAAAATAGGATCAAATCCAAATTAAGAATTATTGGGTGTGGAAAGGTAATGACTCAGTCACAAAGTAAATGCAAGTGAACAGTGTGATGCTACTCTATTTTTAAAAACAACCTCCCCCCCCCCAAAAACAAAACAAAACAAAACAAAAAACCTACACTAAATTGGATTATAACAACAGGATATAGCCTGAAAGACACATGGATTGCCATTTCCACTCTACTTGATTCTGTATAACCTCATCTGAAGCAGTATGTTCAATTTTGGGGACTGTACTTCAAGAAAATGTATCCTATTTTCAAGGTATCTCATAAAGAAGGGAGGGTACTTATATAACGTATTTGCTAGACCTATCATCAAAGAATGAAGGAATGAAGATTGGCTTAGTCAAGATGATGAGGGAAGTAAGTTCTCCTGTACATTTTGGCTGCTTTCAAACATGAAAGGAATCAGTTTGCTACATTCACAGCAGCTAGGATAAAGTAATGGATATAATCCAGAGCAGTTAAGTTTAGACTTGAATTCTGTTTTTTCAAATACAATGAAGAGCAGTAAGGGATTGCTATTGTCAGGGAGACCGTTCAATTTCTTTCACTGGAGTCGTGTGAAAACAAACCAGACAGACAAGAGTGTAACTGATGCTGTGGGATAGGGTGGTGTACTAGGTAGCATTTTGAAGTTTTTTTTTAAACCCAGTGGTAAAAAATTAGTCTGTTATCAATTTTCTTCTGTTTTTCATTTCACATTCTTCTGTGCATTAAAAAAAAAAAAAAATCAAGTGAAATTGACTTTTATAACAGAACTTAGAACAAATGTCTGAACATATGTTTAGTGAATTGACAAAAGTTAAATGTGAGTGGGTGGGGAAATTTGTTCTGGAATAGAAATCTCTGCATCCAATAATGCATGTATGTCTTGTATGTTGATTTTTATGTAGTTGCTAGAATCTTATAAAAAATAAACATCTAATTCAAGGTGTATATGGTGCAGTTCCTGGAAATTATTTAATCAAACACATGCTTGTTGACAGGATTGGATCTGAAAATAAAATGAGGAAAAGATTTGATCTTGGAAAACACAAAAGATAAACTTCTTTGATAGTACTTACGTACGTTCTAATAATAAATATATTCTTATATGTGGAAGATTTTTCAGGTTAAATATTCAAGGATTTTCTACCTTTTTCTATGCTTCTTGTCACTTAAGACATAGAATAGAATGAGAAGTACATCCACCATCATTTCAATTCTTTTCAGTCAGACTGCAGACTAAGCTAACTGATTGATGTTCTTGAAGGCAGGAGAACTGTGTAGTATCAGTGAAAGATACTTTGGTCTTTGTCATATGTGAAACACTTATCTTTTTCATCCCTGTTCAGTGGAATTGTACTGTCTTTGAGTGTGCAACACTACTGCTGTTGCAAACCTTGTGTAAAATATAAGCAAGGATTTAAACTCTGGAGTTCTGCTTCAAATGCATGCTAAGGATGGTATTTGATTTTTGGAGTCAGCCAGCTGTAACAGATTCAGCTTCATTAAATAGCTCAGTTTCAGCCTTCGTACCTCTGAAGACATGCCTTGCATGCTTTGGGTTCCGGTTTGCATTGGGAAAATATGGTAATGTGTCAGCATTCACCATCTTCAAACACTGATCTCCTTGGCTAGTATTGCTGAAGAGTCTTGCATGTCGTCTGAGCTGGACTTTAGGTGCCAGGGAATTCCTCCAATCTGCTGCTCCATCTGCTCATGCCTAAAACATAGTGCTTAATACTCTGTTTTTGTCAGAACTAAGTAAATTGTGATGTCTTGGCACCAGTGTCCTGTGGTGTATTCTTGACAGCACCAACATGATGCTGCCTCACAACTTTTTGTTATGAAGCTGGTCTAAAACCTTCACTTCTCCCTCTTTCTATCCCACCGTCTCTGAAAGTTTAACTTAGCATAGCTCAGCCTTTGCACTTCTCAGCCATCCTCTGTCAGAAGATAGGCTTCTTACAGCACCTTGCTTGCACCACAACATGTCAGCTTCTCCAGACTTACGGGAATGTGATATGTGGGTTGGGGTGAGTGCGTGGTGATAACTGTTGCCTGTTTATGACATACATACCTCTTCATAGGATCAGTGACTGCTGGTGGCATCTACTTTTAACCTTATTTGTCTTCTGACTTTCTGGTCATATGGAGGTGCCTTCTCTTGTACTTTGGACCATGTGAACAGGCTTTCTGAAAGTGAGGAGTCATTGCTTTTCTCAGAATGACTTTGTCAGTGGGTGGTTTCCCACTCTTCCATGAGCTACAAAGGTTCCTAAACAAGTTAGATTTTAAGAGCCCTGTCTACCTGGAACTCATGTCCCAGGTCTCAGGTCAAGTGCTTCACCTGATCTATATCAGGTTGTGAGAAGTCGTTGCAGTAGTCTATTCGAAACCACTGCAGTGTGATTATTTTTTTTTCTTTCTATAACAGGAAGGTGTGGAAGGACACAGTCTGAATAAACCAAAATTTCAGTATGGTTCCAAATAGTTCTAATATCTGCTGGAGTGGAAAGACCCACAGGACTTAGTCGTTTGTGAAAGCTTGTTAATATTTATCTCTTCTCACCATCTGCTGTTTTCTCAGACTTATATTTCCACATGCCCCTCATTTCACCTATTCCTGAAGGATTACTGCAAATGTCGTCATGTGTCTGAGCAGTTTCTTAATGGGATTTGAAGCTTGTGCATCAGATGTTCATGGATCCTCCCTTTCAGCCCATTGGATTCTTGTAGTCTGCTTGTTCCTTACAGTTGTTCTCTCAGAAGCCTTTCATGGCTTATAACCATTATCAAGAAAGGGACTGTTATGTGCTCTACTCACCTGCCAAGAGATTTGTGCTGGAACTCTTAACTGGAAAGTTCTGGCTGCTAGTGTGCAGTACCAGGTACTGAGTACCCTTTAATGACCAGGAAGCCTCTTTCCTTTTATCTTCACAGGTCCAGGCCCTTTCAGAAATCTCCCTGTTTGACTGCACTACTGGGAGAATCTTATAATTTGCATGTAACACTCACCCAAATGTATTTCCGTTTGTATGCTGACATGGTATTTAAACAGCAGTACTAAACTGACACTGGTCAGAAGTCATTCTACAAGACCTCAGGTAACCTTAGTACTCTGCAGCATTTCTATTCAGGATATTTGCCACTTCTGCTCAATACCTTCACATAACGTGATGCGCTGCTGCAGCCTTCCATAGTCATACTACAGTTATAGCTCAACAGAGCCTATAGCAAGTGGTTTTTGTCAGGACAATTGGAGTTGTCCACTTCAGAACGTACATATGAATCCTCCCGTAAAGAAAGGAAGGTTATATTCCAGTAGTAGGTGTTCTTTGAGACATAGTCCACTCTGAATATTAATATACTACCCTCTTTTCCTTAGGTTTTTCTTTGTACAATTAATTGGGGGTGAGGGGAAAGAAAAGCAGAGACATTTCTCTCCCCATTTTTTTGACGCACTGTGCATTAAGATTGGAAGGTTAAATGGATGATGTCATCAGGTAATGCAAAAAGAAAATTAGGGGAGGCGCTTGGTAGGATATGTTTAGAATATGGCAGTATATCTTAAAGAATATTATTATTAAAGTAATTTTTCTTTCTGGTCATTCACAGATTCATGGTGAACAACTGTTCAGGTTTTATGGCGAGAGGTAGAAGTTGCTTTAAAATGTAATAATAAGTACTATTTTTGAGCGCTATTAAAACAGGTATGGCAATTATGTGGGTTTCTTATTTTTTATAGAGGAAATGGCTACATATCTACGTTATGTAAGAAGGCTAGATTTTTTTGAAAAGCCTGACTATGACTACTTAAGAAAGCTCTTCACAGACTTACTTGATCGGAAAGGCTATATGTTTGATTATGAATATGACTGGATTGGCAAGCAGTTGGTAAGTACAATTAAGCTGTTAGTAATATACTAAGCGTTTTGTGTGATCAGTTTTGAGCCAGTGTTGCTCTTGAGTTTCAGAATACATGTGTGTCTCATGGCTGCTGTTAGCGTTGTGAACAGCTGCTATTCCAAACCTGTTTTCAGATGCATTTTCAAACATTATCTTTTGGCTTGAGATGTTTCATACTGCGTCTTTTTCCAAACAGGTACCCCTAGTGTTAAAACAAGGTTGTAGGAATTCAGACTGGTTTTTGAGTTGAAGGAATTTAAAACTTTGCAGGTGATTGCCATTATTGCATGTATGTTCTTGCTTTGGGGACTTTCTTGCTCCCAGGATTTTTAAAATGTAGAGCAATCACTTCTCTGCATCTGAGGTATACTTCAAATATTTATCAGTTCATTATGAAGAAATTGTCCATATTTTATATGCATTGTTCTATTGAAATATAATGTAGAATATCAGTTTCTATTGCAGTGCATTTAAAATTACAGAAAATACTGTGTTTTTAATAAGTAGGGAAGGGGTTGTGAACGTTGGACAACTTTGGATTATACATTTTACCCCGAAGTTCCTTATGTGACACTCTGAAAGAATCATAGTATTCTATTGTTAAATCTTTTTTTCAGTGTTTAGCATTAAAAATTTCAGTAAGCCTTTCTTCAGACTTTCATCAGAATATCCTAACTGCTAACTGCAGAGAATAACAGCCTAAAGTCTTTCAGAAAGTTAATGTCTGATAATGCTCAGAATTGGTACTTCATGAAATTGTGTAGGTCTTGGTTTGCTTTTTTTTCTTCTTTTTGGTGTTAGTAAATATCTAGTGAAGCTTTTGCTTTAATTTGATGATTTTGAGTTACGGGAAACTGTTAGATTTAAAAATTAATTTCTACTACAAACCAGTAACTTTCAGTAAGACTTAGAAATTTATTTTTTTTACCAGTTGCTACATATTATTTATATTTGTAGCCTACTCCAGTGGGTTCAATACATTCAGACCCTGCACTGCCTTCAAACAGAGAAGCATATCAGCACAGAGATAAAACACACCAATCCAAAAATCAGGTAAACTGCTCATGTAAGATTATTGGCATTACTTTGTCTTTTGTCTAATGATTTGTGCTACATTGTTACTTTTATTAGAACTTCAAAATAAAATTGACTCCAAGTTTTTTTTGTTGTTTTTTTTTTAAGTAGATGCTTGTTAATGTATTTCTACATCTGCAGACCTTAAAATGTCCTAAAAAGTTGTTTATTTGATGCTATGATATAATGTAGCTTACATCAGTAGTAAATTTTCTCTCTGCTCATACTACTTCAATTTTTTTTTCAGTTCTCTGTTTTTAATCACTGTCTTTTCCCCATATAGTATATTTGTTGGTATTCTAACATGTTTGTATAATATTTTCACTTTTCTTTTTTTAAACTAAGATAATGACCAAGGTGGTAAAAATATTAGGAATTTAGATCTGTGTCCATTTAGCTAAGCTAAATTACAGGGTTGTGTAGGTGGACGTTGTTTCTTACTAGGAATTCTGAGGTTTAGCTACTTTACTTCTCTATGAAGATGTATGTGTAGTCATATGTAAGTATGCAGATAATGTTGATGTACAGTCTAGATATAGAAATTGAGTATGTAGTGCTTCTGTGCTTTTGAAAAATAATATATAATAATGCATGAGTTGTTTATTTTGGGATTTTTTTTTTTTATTTTGCATATATTCCTAATGTATTCAAAAATGATAGTCAACAGACCATAGGGCAGCTTGGGACTCACAGCAAGCCAATCCACATCATTTGAGAGCTCACCTAGCAGCTGACAGACATGGTGGCTCGGTACAGGTATTTTCTGCTTCTTTGCATGACTTAGTCATTTTGCATTATATAATATTAATTCCTTGTAGTGCGTGACATGATTCCTGTTTTCACATTAAGCTCGCCTTCCAGTAATATTCAGAATGTTCATGTTATTCCCTACTTCACAGTTACCAAACAAATTAAAACAGGTACAGAAAACTATGGATATTTTTGTGTATGGTATTTTTGCTACATGTTTCTTAGTGAAGGGCTAAAACAATAGATCTATCTTAGATCTATCTCTCTTTTTGAGGGAATATACACTTACATCAGTGCAACCAACTGAAGTTTAGACATTTGGTATGTTATTTGGTTGTATTAGCAACTGAAACAGTATTGACTGAATTTAGTGTTGTTCAAGTCATGTTTTTTGTTCCTTAAGCAAACTTCAAATGAAAGTGTTAAGTAGTGGTTTTTGTTTAAACATACTACTTTAGTTCAAACAATAGTTGACGAGAAGAATGTTTACCAGGGCAGTACTTCACACTTATCACTGGAAAAATGAGTAAAAACCAATAACTTTTCCTTCACTATTAGTTTATTTAATCTTCAAAGAGCTTTTTTCCTGATTTGTTCTTAATTTTCCTTTTTGGTGTCTTGGTCTTTGAGCGTATTTAGTCTAATTGTAGTTTAAATTTAACACAGAGGGATTCAAAATGCCAGCTGTGAAGTCTATGTGATGTTTCGAGCTTTCAGTTAAAAATGAAAATAGTTTAGCTCTCTAAAGTGCTGTCTGGGGAAGAAAACATTTTTGTCTGCTGCATTTTTGATTCTGACGATTAAGTTACATATATTTCTTCTGAAGCTTTGTTTTGGAAAAAAATTGTCAATGCTTGGAGAAAGAATGAGAGGTCGAGGTAAAGAAAACAATGCTGTACTCTCACCAGCATGATAATTCCGTATCTTCTTTAAATGCTTTGAAACTCAATTCAGACTTAACATTCTCTAAATTTTGCTGCTATAGAAACTACTATCATGTGTCATGTAAGAAAAGCTAGTAGATTATAATTATTGCTCTATATCAAGAAAAGTTTAAAAATCATAGAATGGTTTGGGCTGGAAGGGACCTCAAAGATCATCTAGTTCCAAGCCCCCTGCCATGGTAGCCCAAAGCCTCATTCAACCTGGCCTTGAATACTTCCAGGATGGAATCTCCACAACTTCTCTGGGTAACCTGTGCCAGTGCCTCACCACCCTCACAGTAAAGAATTTCTTCCTAGCATCTAATCTAAATCTACCCTTTCTTAGTTTAAACCTATTACCCCCTGACCTATCACTACACTCCCTGATGCACAGTCTCTCACCAGCTTTCCTGTAGGCCCCGTTTAGGTACTGGAAGGCTGCAATTAGATCTCCCTTGAGCCTTCTTTTCTCCAGGCTGAACAACCCCAACTCTCTCAGCCTGTCCTCATAGCAGAGGTGCTCCAGCCCTCTGATCATCTTTGTGGCCCTCCTCTGGACTTGCTGCAATAGCTCCATGTCTTTCTTGTCCTGGGGCCCCAGAGCTGGA